>JAMKCH010048346.1:0-12593 GCA_023653785.1 Ophioderma brevispina
ATATTTTTTCTGAAAAAGTTCCATTACTGCGATCCTGTCCGTTTGGGTCCTTAGCATAGGGTTTATTACTATTTTATAGTTTAGAATAGCATCTAATCAAGTTACATCTTTAGGCAAGCTCTCTAAATGTTTTTTGGATCCAAAGCATCTATTTATGCAGCTTAATTGGCTACAAAAAATTTTTTACTACCTGCTTTTGGTGCCCTTCAATGAACTCGCATTGACTAGCAGGTGCGCTGTCGTGAGTGGGTCTTACTTACCAATCTTCGACTCTCCCTCCCTTTGATGCCCTGGGCTACAGAGGGGCAAATGTGAGACGTCCAAATCAAATTGCGTAGGCAGTGCGTTTGCTGTTTATGTACTGCGATTCTCCTTGACTACGCTAAAGCCACGTGTGCTTCACGCAGTTCCTTAATTATACGCTGGACAAAAACAATTTTGTTCCCGCGATTCGATAGTTGCTCTACTCCCCGTAAAATTTTCGGATTTGTCCATCAGAGACCGTGATGGAAAATCTGTAAAAAAAAATCAACCAATGAGCGCTCGCTTTTTCTCGGAATTAGGGTTCCATGATTTCTTTCTTGTCAATGGCAGCCATTCTTTCGTAAACTTTATTCAGTTTTACCCCTAATAAACCTCCTATATCGAAGACCTTCCCTCCTCCAAATTATAGCTACGTCTATACGGTTAGAACGATAAAAACGGATGCATTTTCCCGCATAAATCGAAAGCCCGAAGCCCTGCCCTCCCAACCGATTTAACAGTGTGGGCAAAAGCTTAACGGATCTATTTTAACTTTCGGCAGCTTATCTGATGAAAAAGTAATTTTTTCCCCTATATATGATCGTGGAACCCAATGACAGGATCGCCTGTATTACTAGTCTACAGTTGGGATTAAAAATTACTGGACAGATTGACGGAGATAAACACCTCCCTCGCAGGGTGGAATTTCGGCGAGAATCCGAGAATCATTCTCGCAAAGATTCTCGTAAATTATTTGCCGAATCAATGTTGATTTCTCGAAATCTTCAGAATTTTAGTGAATGAGATGAGTCCCGCAAAATTCATTTTTGAGATCAGACCGTTCTCGCACTCTGCTATAATTTAAAACCCCCTGCTCGTCATGCTTGTAAGTGGCAAAAAGCTATGCTAAGGCTCAGTGCATGTCCTTTACCATTACAAGAAATTTGAAATTACGCATCGCCAAAAGATGCATGTGTTCCTTCCCGGCTCACACAGTCCATGCACGCTAGGTAGCCTTTGTGTTTGTTTCTTGTCCAACAATAGTAAATCCTATTGTAACTTGTAAGACTAAGTTTGAGGAGGTTCTCTGGATTGCAGTACTGAAACAGCAATTGACGGGTGCTAATTAATAACTTCAATCATGATACAATGTCACATTATTAGGCAATTAAGGCATGGGACAGACTGTGTTCACGAAAAATGGGTTTTAATACCTTATGAAATTTGACCTTTTCCTACAGGTCTACATTAACTGGCACACATGCAAGTTTGAAAACAATGTACTCTTGCTATTTCCCAAGGGTTTCCCCCCCCCCAATTTTGGGTTTTTTTTAAGTTTCACATTTTTTTTAAAAATGGGAGTAATGTACATTTTGATTTTATCATTGCCGTTAAAAGGTATATTATCGTGATCCACCGCCTCTACTTTTCATCGCCCCCACATCACATAGTGACGTATTGCATGGCTGCCTTGGTTGACTTTTAATTATGTTTACCTTATTGTGATCAGATACACTGTAAAATTAACTTTATTATTATTTAGGGCGCTAAGGGCTTTTAAAATGAAATACCGCAAACACATCCTATGTGTAGGCTAAAAGAAAAAGCAACAAGCTTAAAGCGGATTAGCAGCGATAATGCAGAGAATCGCAAAAATGTGGAAATGCATGATTTTAAATTATAAATCAGGATAGTGTGTACAATTCATATTTAAAGGAGAACCTGCATCAAGAATAACTTAAATAATATACGATATTATAAAAACAATTATTAACACATATGGAGGGTTTCATGGAAACGGAATTATAATAAACCATAAAACAATAAAAAGCATTTGTCTGACATGTGCTATTTGAAATTCGCGTGACTGTTATGGGATATGTATTTGTTTATGCGCATACAGACGGACAGTAGCGTCGTACATCTTCACGCATGATGCTTTCATAATGTGGCATTATGACCTAAACGCTGCGGTGTATCGCATAACATGTTATACACTAGCGCGATTTTTAAATAGCACATGGTCAGACTAGATGGTTTTCATCATTGTTCTGGCGTTAAATACTTTTCCGTTTTTCATATTTTGTAAAAAATGTGCCAGTGCCTCGGTAAATCCAAAAATAAACAAGGTAGTAACATAATAATAAAATCACCAAGGCAGCATTGTCAAATGCGTCACTATGTGATGTGGCCGACAAAGACGATTTGTACCCCAACTACCTCACAAAGTTTAGATTTATATTAAGCGCCCTGTACATTTACGTACATGTACAATATGTACTATGTGTTATCCGTAGAGGAGCGTCTGTTGAATGTGTATGCTGACCTGCAAGTGATTTAAAGGTTGTTTTTGCACAACGGGAGATTTCACATGTCCCTTAAAAATATTCATATCTAATGGGAGGTTTCAGCTATTGAGAAGGATATGTAAAACAGGTTTGGGCATTAGTATGGCTATGTTCAGGTGTTTATCAAGTCAACGCGGTCATGGAACCAAAAAACTGAACAAGCGGCTTCTGGTTCTTATTAATTTCTAAGAACCCGGTGCACTTTTCAAATGCTTACACAACTTTACACCAATTATTTTGCTATCGGGAAGTAATGCTGCTTTCCACCAAGACTCGGGTGCCATAGTAGGGAAGAGAACCGGCGCTCTACAATCTGATAATAATTTGTTGGACAGATACGAACACACGCGAGCGGGGACTGCATGCCCGAGGGGGCCCAATTGTATTCAAAGGTGGATTGAGGGTGACAGAAAACGCGTAAAAAGGGCCTTTTTTCCAAACATCGATGTACGCGCGTACATTGATTAGGGTTCAAAAAAACCGCCCAAAATCGAGAAAAAAGGGTATTGCTTTTGTAGTAACCGAGAAATTGTGATGTACTGCGAGATCAAAATCATAACATAAATAGTGTAAATTTGGTAGGGTTACAGCAACATGAGAAAAGCCAGGAAAGATAATAAGGGTATATCTCAACACATACATTCCTTCTTAGGGTTGCAATTCTGAAGTCCATGGTTCACGCATCACATTCCACCTTTTAATACAACTGCCCCCCCCGGGATCTGCGAGAGCAGGAGGAACATCGCACCTCGTTTTGCGGTGCGTAATTGGTCAAAGGAATGCGCTGCAACCCTCTGCGGAGCTGTTTTGCGATTTATACGGGAGGTTTGCGTTATCTCCTGGTCCAAGTAATTATTAATCCCACTGTAGGTCTCATTTTTTCTGTCCCACTGTGCGCAAAAAAGTCCAGGACCAATGAGGGTAAAAAAAAAGGCCTGGTGCCCAGCTAAAAGAAAGCCTCTAGGTTATGAATATTTCATAATATGTCACAATTTTTTAAAATCCTGATAAAAAAAAAATGAGATGTGGAAAAGATGCATTCACAGCAAACCAAGGGCACATATCACCTCTTAGGCGAATAGCTGCTTATGTCATTTTTCTAACGCATGGATTTTGACACAGCATCTAATGGTGAATTGCAATATGACCATCATTGAAGTATTTCAGTGGTAATTTGTGAAAAGAAACAACTCTGGTATTTAATACACGGACCAAAATTTAATTTTTCCCCTACAAAATGCGTTGAGATGTTTTGAGGAATAACAGAAGGCAGCTATTGTTTGGTCCGCTTGAAACTGGCTTTATTACCTTCTAAGGACTATGGAAGTTCAGCCGATACAAAACGCCCAGCCTTTACTTATAATCATATTCTGGGACAAAAAAAACGGTAGCACAGAGCTTCAACAACGTCATACATCACAAGCTTTCGTTCGCACGACTATGCTCTACTGCGCCCTTAGCAAATCGCGCTATAGTGCCGTTTGTCCAAGGTAATGATACGCACAAAGACGGTGTTTTGATCGTTCGTGTCCTGAATAATGAATACGATATAGTGCAAAAATCAGAATTTTCTTTCTAGGGACAAAACCTGTTATTGAAATCTCTTGTTGTCCCTTAACTATGAGGAACTATATAATATTTTTAATATAATTTTTATATTTTTATATCCCACAGGCTATCTGGCCACATCAACTCATCATGAACATCTTCAAGACCACCGTGAAAATCTTCAAATGTTTTTGCCCGTGTTTGTGGTGCATTATACCGGCAAAGTTGCCTCATATAGCCAAAAAAGATGGGTTAAATTCATTTGCAAGCAACATGACATACATCTGGTGGCACCTTTTTTTCAGAACTGCTTCCACGTTTTCACATTTTGTTGACTATGCATGACAGACGATATCCATCCTCAGAAATTTGTTCTGCATCGGTTTTATCTAGTGATTTCGAAGAGGGTGTCTCCGCACAAAACGAAGAGAAACCGTATAGACCAGCTGCTCGAGATTACTCATGGGAGCCACATGACACAACTAATGCACATTCGTTGCAAGATTTGCAACATTTTCCAAAGGGCGCGTAGTCAAAGAAATGCAGACTGGTAATCTATATCAGCCCATCTCTGCGCATGGCATATGACAGCAGTCACATTTCAAGACATACCTGTTTTTCAACATAGCAGCGCTGCAGACCACACAATGGCACACAACACGCCAGTGCATGTGGTGTTTGCAAATGCAATAAAGCGGAAGCGTGACGATAACCTCCCTCATGTAACTAAGCACTATCATCTCGTTCGAAGAAAGTGACTGTGAAGGTGCAAGTAAAATTCAATCTCTGTAGTTTGTTTCCTTGCAGAACTGTGCCAGGCAAAAACACCTTTGACAAACCTAGTCTCAAATTGGAGAATTTGTACTGGCATCTTGGAACAGCCCCTATAGAACACCATTGCAATCATGTGATTGTTCTCAATGCATTTTCAGGCATTGGGTTTCCACGGTTCAGTTGTTGGCAGGCGTGTGAAGAAAAATCCGAGTTTGAGGATCTACTAAAAACCATGTGAGCCTACTTATTTGCTTGGTTGTCTGACTTGCCAATGCAATTGATTAATAGTACCTGTGCAGAGCGATACTATTAGGAATTTGCGAATCACATTCCACTGTGATAAAGAGAACGTACCACAGGAGGACCGTTGTCAGCACAACAAATGATTTTAATGGGAGTAATTGTAGTCACCCAATGCAGGTTCCTGCCGTGATTGAAACATGTACCGTGACAGCTCCATCCCTTGATGCTGGAAGCGCTGACAGATCTTCAAGGGATGAGAGTATTCGGCAGTTGGATTCTTTCTTGACAGGCGTGTATTTCAACTAGTTCAAAACGTGTGGAAGGCCTCGGAACCCTCTGTTGGACTTGATTGGAACAGCCAGCTCAGAATGCTCGCCTTAAAACTTTGAAGACTGACCATTTCAAATCACGCTTCTTAAAACCAGGGAGAGACTAAAAACGTATATTACACTCTACTTCTTATCATCTCAGAGGGACTAAAAACTGAAGGAAGTATAGGAATATGAGGCTGTAAAAGGGGCATTACAGGAGACACGATTATCAACAGTAGGAAGTGCCGGGCATTAGGTTTCGAAAGTCAGGTCTGTGAAAAGGTACCGGCGAGTTACAACAAGTTACAAAATCGACTGTCAACAAGGTGTGTTTGAACCTTATGTATCTTGTGAAGGCGGAGAAAGAATTCCTTCCAGGTATCAGCCAAATGGGTAAAGTCTTTGCACACCACCGATGGAGCATCCCCCAAAGAAAGAAGGAGATCCATTGGAGCATATTCTTATGTGCCCCGAAACTTTCCCGAACTTGGTTTTTCATATGTGAAAGCGAGCGTTACTACTCTTGATGAGGATTGCAAGGCTTTGCGACCTAGAGAAAAGAAATTGAAAAAGGGCTGAGATCAGTTGGGGAAAAAGGAAAAATCCCACCACCTATGTGGTACAGGACGGTTCAACATAAAAGACGGCGCAGATGGCATGGGTGAGTTTCTCGAAAAAACAGTACCCCGCACAAGAGCAACTTCAGGACAAAGCAATTCGCAATTTAGCTTTTGTGTTTTGAAAGTCACCTAATGCAGAAGGGAACAAGTCTCATCTTTGAAGAAGACAAACCAAATGCACAGCGGAACTCAAGACCACTGTCACGCAATTGCTGATGGGACGATTTATTTCTCATCACGTCGCTGACAGGGCCACTCATCAAGGAAGGTCAGGCATGCGAAGTGCCACACTTTATTGAACAACAAATTAGGGTCACAGTGGAAATTCAACATGAAAATTACATACCACAAGGTTGATGAGAAACTTGAGCGAAAGGTAGTAGGTCTTGGAGGATCCTTTCAACATAACTATGGCACAATGTGTGATCAACCAGACAAGTGAATATGAACAACCATTTAGAGAAACAATAACCGAACACTCAACAAAACCAGCCAATTAGATCGCAAATTAAACAATGACTCAAAATGTGTCGTAATGCAGAACTAATGATGAGTTCAAAAGGTAGCGCCACAGATGCATTTTTGATTGACCCGCACATTGACTGCGCTGCATTGCGAAAATCAAACAATGCTCTCCTCTTGCTGAAGAAAATTTTTGTAAGAGAGATAGCCGATCTGCTGTACAAAGTGGACTTACGCAACCAATGAAAAAAGGGAGAAAGAACAGCTGCAGCATGCGGAAGACTCCTCAATGCAATTGACGGCAAAGCATAGGTGTGCAAAAAACACCTGATGCAACCTGGGAAGTACTCTAGACTCCTCCTTACAGATCAGCCATAAATGCTGTTTAGACCTTATTCCTGGGGAACGTCATCAGGCTGTTCAGCACTCATAGATGACGCTACAGACTATTAAAGACAGTCTGGAAGGCAAACAAATCCAACTGTTTCCTGCCCTGAGATGACTGCTCGCTACTCTGAAAATGCACGGAAATTTGTGTCAACGATTGGTGATGAACTGAAAAACACACTTTTCATACACAAAGAACAATATGCCCAATTATCGAAAAAGATTCTTGCACAGTGCCTGAGCTGATTGAGGAATATGTTCCGTGGGCATGTTTTAGTGACCCAATGAACATGGCAACAAAACTTTCAGACTTCTGCGTAAACTCGTGGGCAAGACAACAAGCAGATTTTGAGCTCCGGGATATACTTAGTGTCATTGGTTGCCACCACGTACGTACCCTACAGGAACAGGTGGACCGTACAGAATACCAGCAAAAGTGTTCATCATGTGGCACTAAAGGTCACAAACAGTGTACCTGTCGAGAAATGAACTGACGTTATTTACATGTTAGGTACATGTACCTGTGCATGCAGTAATTGCACATGTATAGGGTGCCCAAAAGTAACGGACCATTCCTATAGAAACTTTTAGAAATGGTCACATACTTTTGGACACCCTGTACTTTAACATGACTAGTAAATGAATGTATATTTCATGTACTTATGCTTTTATTGAAGTTTGAAAATGATGGCAATAAAGTGTATTTAACAATGTGTGATTCTTGCTGAAATCATGGTCCAGGACCATAACCAGTAGAATTATCTCATCACTATTTTCTACTTCAATTACCAACTCTGTTTTTCATTGCATCCCTAACTCTAAAAACTATAATAAAATTAATCATGAATAACACCGCATGAACTCTATTGAAAAATATGCTTACTGTAGCATGATTTGGGACAGAATCTCACATTAGCAAAAGTGGACATTGTCAGCCTCCTCCACCACGCCTTCTTATTGCATTAAATTTTGTGAATGAAATTTGTGAATAATTATTAACTTGATGTATATTTGAACAGTTTCAAAATGTGCATTTGTTCATTTCACAATGTTGCTATGTACATTATACAAACTTACAGGTTAGAGGGCAACAGGGCCACACTATTTTAATTTCCCAAATTTTCCAATTGTGCCTATACTGTACCAAACCACATGCCAGTACTCAGAGAAATACATGTAAAGTGTCAAGAAAGTTAAAAGGACCTAAAACATTCATTGATCATGAGATCGAGTGGTTTCATGGAAAAACGAATTAACTAACCGTTAAAAAAATGAAGTAAAACATTTTAATTCGTTGACCAGGCGCTATTTGAAATTCGCCGCTCGTGAATATGGGATATGTATACGTGTTGTGGGATCGGACGGCACCGAATAGTATAGGTCCATACACCTTCAAGTAACGCTTTCATATATGCATTTCCTATGGTGTTTATGACACAAAACGTGCCGGGGGTTATCGCATAACAAGTTATACAACAGCGAGAATTTTAAATAGCGCATGGGCAGAGTAGGTGGTTTTAATCATTGTTAGGGTTAAATCTATTCCGTTTTGATGAAACCCACTGGATATGGTCAATAATTATTTATTTTTTGCTTTTTTTAAGTTTTTTATTTTTTTCTTTTTTGGTGAATTGCTATAAAGAAAAACAAGTATAAAAAGTCAGGGTTTTATGTGTTAAGAATGCTTTTTTGTGGGACACGTTGGCTTTAAAGAGGTGAATTTCCCAAAACTGGTGCATTGTGGGATGGACTCAATACACCCTTGGTGTAGAAGTACTAGAAATTGTAGAAACCCAGCAAATTTGTGCAGTTGATGTTCACGTCACTCCTTTAAATACATGTACATGGGCCAACATAAACACAAGTCTGAAGTCAACTCCATCAGATCTGGAAAAACAGCTGTGATGTCATCATATTCCACAGGAGTACACTTTTTATCTTTTCATAGGGTTGAGTGTTCAATAGGAATAATACTCTGCAAGGACAAGAGGCAAATAAAAAGGACCAAAACTATTACATGTATTTATTATCCAGAATGTATTTTAATTTGCTGCAAGTTCTTCATATTCAAATTAATGTATGAATGATGGATCTTTTCTTCTTTTAACAGCTTATATTACGCTACATGTTCATGTACATGGTCATGGTAAGTTACAAAAACTAAAACTTAATTCTAAACACAAAATCAATCTAAACTTCAAAGTTGCAATAGGCCTGCAACTTACTGAATAATTCATGTGTGACTTGGCTTAGCTACTGCATGTATATGGATGGGTAATTGTAATTTGTGGTTTAGTAATAGAGCACATGTACTTCAAATTGAAATGATTGCATTGATGCACATGCTTGTTAAATTTGCAAGATGTGAGACTTTGTCACAGTATATTATAAGAGCTCTTCAAATTTTCACTGTCCAGTTACTAACTGACTTCAAGTCCTCTCTTAAATGCAGTATTAAATTTCAAAGACATGCAGCTTGTGATGTATTCAATTTACCTCTAAACACTTCACGGTTTCATTAGATCTTTTTCAAGTACACTGGCCATTAAGGGTATACCAATTCCTTCTTAACTTTCAGAGAAAATTTTGTGTGAACCAGATGTTAAATAAATTTGAATGATGTGCACTTAGGTGTTACACAAAGAAAGGTATTAAAATATTGATCCTAAATTCGTTTAATTATAAAAACATTAAAAAAAAAAAAAAATGTGTATGTATTTTGAAAAAACAAGGAGGATTGCGGGTTCAGATCTTTTAGTCCATTTACAAAAAACCAGGTCCCTTGTAAATTTTAAGTTCCTCATAGCAGAGTGGTGATACCACCGATATACTCAAAATGTTGCATCTAAATTATACAACATTGCGGATAGTATGGCAGGCTAAATAAATGCTTTTTGGGAGACCCAACCACTTCCATTTTTTTTCAATTATAGTCGATATAATAAACTTGATTTGGTTGTGATTTTGTTTTAAACAATTTAGAAACGCAACATAATTGAGTGAAAAAAATTGTTTATGCGTGGCGGTTTGTGATTTTTTTAAAAAATTTAGAAACGCAACATATTGAGATGAAAAAAAAAATGTTTCTGCGTGTCCGGCTAACAGGTCAGATGCAACCTTTCGAATTATAATGGGTATGTGGTTCTCTGTCTTTGGGACCCCCCCCAAAGAACAAGCACTTTTAAAAATGTATTGTTTACAGATAATGTGATAACTTGTACTTTCTACTTTCATAAAAAATGTGTTTAAATGTAAAATCAGTTTTTAGGTCATGTTGTAAATGAAGCCCGCTTAACTTCATTTTGGTGCATTATTTGATATTAACCTGTATCCTATTAAAATTTTTTTGCTCTGTGAACTTGAAAAGGCAGCAGGCACAATTTATCGGCACCTTTCAAATCACTTAAAAACAACGCCCAGCTGGGCAGCTCCAGGTTATATTCGACGAAACTTAACAGGCTCGTGCACCATCGGAAAACGCTTGATGCCGTCAGCGTATAAAATGTGTGATAACGAATATAGCATGTAAGCCAATGGGTCACTGAGCCTGTTTGTTCGTTTTGTCGAATATAATAAGCCAGGCATCGACCAGTTTGTGCTGGTAAATGTTATCTACATGTCTACATACAATGTTATGTATTTTCTTGAAAAAATTCACCTAACCCGTACGAGTGGCACGTAAAGGCAATTCCACTTGTTGTTAAAAATTTCAATAAGTGCCGGCGGGGCTTTAGTGAAAAGTCACGGACGCTAGTCACTCCTGGGCTGTACCCCTCAGGGAGATAGTCCAAATTCAGATGCGTAAATGCCAGTAGCATATTACCCATTGAGAGACCCACCACCAATGCGGGCATGATTGGCAATACGTCCTTTTGTTTCCGAAAATTTGCAGACTCCGAGCACGATTTATTTGCCTGCTCGGCATTACACCCCACCCCCCGCAGGAGGAGGCAAGAGTTAGGGTTTTTTATGCCCACTGACAACGCGTCGGCAGTGGGAAAATGCCCAGCTTTGGAACTCACTTCAGACCCAATTTCTGTGATCTCTCAGGGGTTAATGCAATATATCACATCATAGGTGGTAATTCCCAGTAGCAATTTATTTTTTTTATACTACATGTTACATGCTCTGCTGCATGTACCTATGATTTAGCTTGCTTCTTGATGCCATGAGGCGTATTACATAACCTGTCGCACATTCCCTATATCGTGTGCTTTGTTTCGTTAAAGGTGGGTGGACCCGATCGCACATCGCCCCCCCCCCCACTTTATATCCATCAATGGAGGTTTTAGTAACAGAAAAAGTTCATATATTCCTCATCATTACCCACCACCATTAATCCCCAGTGAAATGTAAATCCCAGGAAATGTTTCTTCATAACTGATATTTATGAACAAAAACTCTTCAATTGCATCGGCCACATTTATTAACACACACTATCTAAAACGGGCAATTTACACAACATTTTTGCTTAAAATTTGTAATCAGTATGTTTTGGGTGATATGCTTTCCGTTGAGGGAGAAAACATATGAAAATCAGACACTGGCTGGTCACTCCCCTTTCACTAACGCAACATGATGTGAGAACAGGTGCTAAGAGTATGTACATGTAAATTATCGCTTCTACGAGTTGCCTTTCATTTTTTAGTCAACCATGTTTTTGGTAAACTATAAATTATGGAAAATACTAGAACCCGATGAAAGTATCTTGACATACGTATATCTTCAACCACAGTATTTAATGCTACTGCACTACTGTTAGTTAAAAAACTTTCAAGAAGTATCTTACATTGTAGACCATGCAATATTTTTAATATCAATTGTGTACCGGTAGGCCTGAGACGATGGGTGCTGCTAAAGCTGTGAACCTTTTTTTTTGTTAGTTCGTCTTTGGTCGACAATGTAAGCATACGTTCTTGTAGGAATCATATCTAAAAAAAGTTGTTGTTTTATAAAAATTCAAATTTTGCTGCATATTTCATTAGCTTAGAGGATAATCATCACCTGTAAATTAGACAGCAATACAGCAAATGTCATGTTTAAAGTGTGCCTTCCATACCATTTTTATTAAATGTTCACAAAATCCCAAACCAAGAATGTCGGAGCAATTCACAATACATTCGCCACCAGCGGTGAAGCCAAAAACTCATTGCATCAAATGGGTAAAAAGTTGATATCACATCACCGGTCCATTCAACCTTAGTGATTACCACAATTGGTGACGTATTTATATAAAAACAAATTAACGGAGGATGCAATGTATCCAAATCGACTGCCATAAGGATTTAGTGTAATGCAACCGCTATTTAAAAAATGTGCATTCGTGTCACACATCCGACCATTATATGGACAAACTAAACACCAATTGTATGTGTTCCTGTGTAAAATTCGTATTACACGGCTCCGGATGTCGACTTTTCCCATGATGCACTGCGTAATCTGGCCTCACCGTTGGAGTGGCAACAAATTATGAATCGCCCCCGATTATGCAAAAAAAAAAAATCACAAAAGGTACACATACAGGTACAAACCATCCAAATAATCATCCCGTAATCATTCAAAATTAATGGTTTCGACCCATAGCTTTAAGTTTGGATTGTTTTAAAAGGCAAAAAAAAAAAACGTACAAAAACCAGTTTTTTTTGCTTATTCCGCGC
>JAMKCH010048347.1:0-11183 GCA_023653785.1 Ophioderma brevispina
ATAGGGTGTTAAAATTACCCGGCAGGTGTTTCTCTCTAGGAGGACCACGACGCCCAAGGGTGTCAAAATTCACACCTTTGGTGTTTTTTAAACTGTTTGGTGTTAAAATAACACCAAAGGTGTTGAATTTTGACATCCTCTTGTTGTGATCCTCCTGAACCGGCTGTGTTTAATTTTAACACCTAGTTTTTGCAGTGCAATGTAGAAAAATTAATTATGCACATTTAGCCATCTCATTAAAATACTAATGGGTACATTAAAAAATAACTCATTGAAATTACTACTATAATTAGTGCCAACCCGCTTTTACACTTCTTTTATTGATGATATAGAAAATACATTTTCCTTTCATTGCCAATAACGAAAGATGTTTAATATCAGAAAAGTATCATTCTGCCTTGTCAATCAATACCACTTTGTAATCAGAAATATGGCATTTGAATTTGGAAATCACATCAGATCATTGAAACTACAAGTTAAAAAACCCTTGAGCACCGCAACTGGAAAGCCGGCAAACTGCCCATCTAACGCTCAAATGGTCGGTTTTTTACTCAAGAAAGTTTTCAACTACCTGTCCGGTGTGCTGTGACTCCAAAGGTTAAACATACGCAGCGTGGTTTATGAAAAAAAAATCAATACTATCCATGAGAATGTCATTCATTTCAAATTGTACAATAACACTCTGAATCGTTTGTTTTTTACGATTTTTAGAAACATCAGTTGACACTAATTGCCAATATACTTGTCCTATAGGTTTCGGTATTTTGAAAAGTGTAGCCTATTTCTTTTCAGTGACAGTTGGAGCTACTGAAAACGTAATAACTAATAATGGTAAAAGATACAATTGATTTAAAGAGTTGATTTTATTTTTTTTTATTTATTTGAAATAAAAGTATTAAATTCTATAATACGTTGTTTTTGTGTCGATCGTGAGAATTAAAATGTTTTTCGTCCGAACGCCCCTCGTAAAAATTAATACAATATAAATTTGATATAAGATAATGCTTTCTTCTTCTTGAAAAATATAGTGATCTTTGATTCCTGTTACTCTTCAAAAATATTAAAAATATAACCCATTCAACAATAACCAATAAATCACACTGCTTCCACTTTAACGTTTATGAATTTATTATGGCCCAATAAGTCAAACCCATGTTTTCAAACGTTATAAACATCACACTTTGTGTGTCCTTAGTGTATTTGCAACATGTAGGCCGATGCTGCTGCAATTAGAATAGCAAAATACTGTAAATTTTAGGTCCATTTACCAGGCGTATAAAACGACTAACAACGGGAGCTTTATTCGATTTTTTCGAGAATCAACCTTATCGTACATTATTATTAATTTTCAATTATACTATTAGTATAAGGTTTTACATGAAAAATAACTATACATTTTAACAGAATTCTGGCACAATTCTGCTAACAAAACCCCGTAAAATAACAGCTTGTAAGGGTTTCCATTCAAATTTAATATTTAATTAGCATTTTTTAATTTTGACCATAACTCATTAAGTCTTTATTAAATCAATTCTAATTACAAATAAAAAAAAGAACTCATCAGTCCTCTTTTCATTGGTCTATTTTTTGTCCTTCTTCCCTAACACCCCTGCACTGAAACACTAAATAACACACAAACTACATAATCTGCGGTCAGTCAAGTCTATTGGCACATGGTGCATACTGGTGAGCATAATGATACGAACCATGGATGTACTATACGCCTACACTATATACAATGATGCCAACACATTGTAATTCCCACAGGGAAGGATTCTGAACATTCATATAAGCCGGCTCACGAAAAACTCACCCTCTGAACAGCAATAGGATGAGAAACGTAGGTCTGAACCATGCAAAATCGTCATGTCAACACCACTAGGTCCCAAATCCACCCCAACCCTCACTAAATCAAAGGTTTGAATAACTAACCCACCTGGAGCCCCAGAAATACAAAATAACAGTAGACCCTACAAAATTAATAAACCAAAACTTGACCATAAGATAACTATAGGCCCTGCATAAATACAATGCACACCAAACGCATTACTACAATGAATCACACTATGTCCCACTACCACGGCCGCAAGCTTTGGACACAGCTAAAAGATCAACCTTGGAATCTTTTACATCACCGTTTTGCGCATTCAGATAGCCACCTAACGCGTGTCTCTAAAGAGCCTTCTTTCCACCCCTGCTCTGCCGCTTCTGAAGCGCCACCTGCTCTCAAACTGTGAACCCAAAGCAATTAGTATCACCAACAATTGGACGCAAAGGCGTCCCAAATGAGTTTCTCTTACCGTGTTTAACTCATAGGCTTGTTTTGGCTTCCCTCAGACAACCCACTTTTAGTCTGCTTTAGAGCACGAAAAACAAATCACCCTCGCTAAGGACCTGACTAACGATAGTATAACTTAAACCTAATCGACAGGACAATAGACAGAACCAGTGCACTATAACACGTCCTGCCGCTCCGATAAACGTCAGTTTAACTATGATGGGATCGAAGAGTTCCATGCCTTCGCTGATAAACGTAACAGACAAACTGGATTTGAGAAATTCATTGAAGCGCAGAATCCGGCCTATGCAGCCGGCACAGGATCCGTCCCTCCCCGTTTCATTAGATTGGAAATAGAGTGTCCATCTCCCACCCCTATATGCAAGTCACCATAGCCTTCAAAATGTCAGAGTTAATAGGCTCTTTCTTACTACTGGCTTTGGAAAGGGCTCTTTTGGGAGACGCCTCACAGTCCGCCTTAAACAGTATCATATTTTTGAGGGGTCCATTACAACCCAGCCAGCCAATCTATGAGCCCAGGATAACGCAAGGCCGGAGCTTTGAGAATCGGGGCAGAGAATGGCTGAAATGGCTGACATGAATCGATGTAAAGATCCACATCAAAGGGATTAGCAGGCAAAACTGTACATACCATATGTAGAAGCCCAAATTTTTCCATTTATTTAAATGCCCCGAATATAGAGTTATCTTACCGTAGAGGCCCTTGATCTGGAGATGACTGAAGGGACTGCTCGGCTGCCCAAACTTTCTACTCCAATGGTTTGATTTTCTGTGATGTCCCATATTCCACTGCTGAAATTAACCTGAAATAAAAGAGATGATTTATATCAAAAAATAGAACCAGAATTGACTGCATACAATTTCTACCTGCTTGCCTGCACATCTTACAGTTAATATGACCCAAAATCTAGCCTAACAGCTAAAATCGTACGTCTGCCGATATTCGCAACGAACTCCTGATTACCACCTCTGCCTGGGATAAATAACCAGGATAAAACGGGAATCTCCCAAACATCGACCACCGCTCTTATAGGATTACAACCATCTGGGAAGAGCATAGCCAGTATGGAGCAGAAACCACATGGGCAAATTAGTGTACCCACGACTCCCATATTTTGCATATGCAAGATAACACGTGGTATGAGGAGATAGTGGGAACCACGCCAGTTATTTTCCCCTCCCCAATCGAAGGTGAATGCATCTACAGCTTTCACACCAGGATTTCCAATACTTGAATGTAAAAGCTCCATTGTGCATTATAAAAGCTAGCGAAACGATCCAACAGAATGGGGCCCCCAAAGAGCGTCAAAAAATGGAAAATGCATTAGAATGCCCAATCAACATTATCGATATTCTAACTGATTGTCCCTTTCTCCTATGGCTGACCTATGGAATCCATTCCATTTCGCATCGATATTGTGAAAATCAAACAGTTCTACAAATACTCGAGCAATATCGTGAAGCTCTTGCTTCCATTCTACCCTGTAACATCAATTTTTTCCACAACAGCCTGGTTATCCTTAACCATTTTGTCTTCGCTGGACAACTTATGAGAAAGCGACTTAAGCACCAAATCGCCGCACTCAACTCTCGCCATGTAGAGCTTTTCTGGGACTCACTAATGTCCCCCTGGCCGTGAGCCACATCCTTTTTGTATCTACGACAAAATCCCGCAATCCAGTACTACTTGGCAGATCTGATAAACTATTTTTTGAACAGTCACACGTGGGCCTACAGGGCACTATTCAATTGTCTATATTTACCCAGATTTTACATCATCTATAGCTGCGGGACTAGGAACCACAATCCCATCCCATGATCTTCTAGTTTCAATACACTGGAAGAGTTTGGTCTAACCCTGCGATTATTGCCTCACCACTAACTAGTTTTACATAATCTTACTACCATTCCTGGCAAAGTTCTAGCCGATACAACACAGTGAAGGTTGCAAAGCATAAATGCCATATATACACTCTCTAATACTCTTAATACGCCTATCCGGGACAGAAAAATTTAAGCCCGTTATCCAGATCAAGATCGTTTTTAAACAAAAAAAACAAAAACAAAGCCCCCCCCCCCTAACCACTATATTTTAACTTTAGCTGGTGCCCACGACACTTTTCTGACATTAGGCACAAATCCAGATACCGATGATATCTCTCTTGATCTCGGCACTAACCGAATAGCATATCCTTAGAGTTAGAAAACCCAACCCATCATCTAAAATAACCACAATCGATTTCCCCCTCCCCCTCTACTCTCCACTCTTGCGAGGGGCTACATGACTTTGTAAATATAATGGAGCTGATGATAAGCCAAATGGAGCTTGTGCGAAACCTGAAAACAGTGGGGTACCGTTAAACAACACACTAAAACCCCCAAAATATCGGTGAGCTGGGCAGATATCAACATAATACCGGACTTAGGTCAAATTTAAACATAGCACCACCCTCCCTTAGATATCACGCTGTGCGAACATCTTCATATTTTACTGACACCTTATCTAAAATTCTGATCACTAACCTGATATCCAAATTAGTCTCTCTTCTTTCTTACATGCCACTGAAACGAAAGGGGGTACAACATGAGGTTTAATTGCACACACTTCAACCGTACCTAACTGAACCAACTCACTAATTGCGTGAGAAAAATCCGAATGAGAACTCAGATTTTTATTCTTTGACACATTACAGGGGGCAATGAATTAAAGGGCAACATAACCAGCAAATCATGTTGAATAATGAAATCAGTGCTGAAATATCACGCCAAAATTGGATTATTGTGTAAGCGACAGCTACTCTTTGAATTTCGCTCGCCTTCATTCTTCATATTCAAAAAGTAAATCAACTAATCAAACAAGGGCCCCCTCCAGATCCAAACTACCACTGACCTGACTATTATTTACATAATCTTTAGGCAGAACTGAACATTACAGGAATTACACTTAACTCTATTGCCTGCGAACTGACTGTGGCTGGTGCTGGGGCTGAACGGTGCGGGCAGTTAGCTTTCCATGACTGAACGACCCACAAATGAAGCTGCCAACCTGATCTCCTTCCATATGCTTGGAAGGACGGACGGGACATTAGGTTGGCGACGAAAAGACTCAAGCCCACCATCAGCAGGGTGGTAGTCGCGTGATGATCCCTCTTGACCTTCTTGGATTGATTCAGCAGCCGACGCCATCTCCTCTGCTTGAATCTTTCGTCCAGCTCGTTTTCAGCCCTGTTAATTTTGTTGTCATCATCATCGCGTCAACAAAGCCAGCTCGTGGGCTTCATATTCTGTCCCTGTCTCCTCATCCGTAAGTGCTAGAATCGGCCAGTCGGATAGATTTTTGACGACTATCGATAAGGGCCAAAGCCTTCTCTAAGGTAGCCTCCACAACAGTTCTGGTATCAGCCTTACTACTATTTCCAGTAACTTAAACCAGAAGAGGTCGCATTATCTTCGACACTCTGTAAGTTATCATTGAACGGCCCCCTCTGGTTTCAGAACGAAGCCAGTGCAGAGAATACGAATAATAAAACCAGTAATTCCTCCTCAATTTACAACAACAAAAGCAAGTTACCGGAAAATTTCTATGATCGAATCTCTCACATACCTTCTCTTCATAAGCGGCATTTTCAAGGCTTGAAAAGCACAAATAACAATTTGGAACGAATTTTTTGGAACCAGCAGGAATCACATTTTTCGTCTAAGTCCCAACCGGATGAGCAATACAGGTTAAGGTCACACCCTGGTCATACCACGGGTCATAAGCGTGACAACTTCGAGTATTTGGGTATTGGTTTTTGATTGTTTGAACTCGACTCTTCAAACGTGTTCGCTGGGGTGTCGGGCCAGGACATTGTGCACGCACGGTAAGTATCACGGCCAGTCTTTTTATGGTGCTATTTTGGAGCAGAGAAATAGTAACATGATAGCTTTTCTGAATGGACGAAAGTAGGGTAGATTTGTTTTTAACTAATTTAAAAAAAGCACAAATAAAAAAAATAAACAGTTGTGTTTGCATCCTGTCATAATATCCATTGCCAGTAGCTAGATCTATCCCACGGGCGTATTGATTTTTGAGAAGGAACCTCTATGGTCACTGGAGATGAGATGAATTAACTTTATCTAAAGCAATTTTTATAGGTTAGTGTACTGTTAGTTGAAGGTTTTCCAAAAAAAATTTAAAAAATTCGATTCCATCAGTTCCAGCTACTTTTTGCTTTTTAAAAAAAAAAAGGGGTAGAATATAGGCTTTTGGACTAAAAGGTATGGTCTCTGGACCTGAAATGGTCCTAAAAAGAGGCCTTGAGGCTTCACACCCATACTTCAATCCCGATGTGAGAACCCCAGAAACCACCCCCCCCCCGAGAAACTTTGTTTACGGAGAAGGATCCAATTTGTCCCCCCCCCTCAGAAAATTCTCTTCTGTTCCTTACCCCACCCCACCCCCATTTGTACAAAGGTCTGGTTACTGGTTATGCCACTGTTAAGTTTACATCAGATCAGGCACTGCAATTTTGAAGTTATTTTATTAGTACAAAAATGTGCGAAATCACAAATCCCTTGGCGCGATATACGATGCCCGTTATTTTCGTCCACTGCTGGTAAAAAGATACACTTCAATATAATACGAACCCATACACGTTCAATCACTACAAACAAGACCAAATTAGCGCGTTCCTTTTTTGAGTTCACTACGCCCGTGGAATAGCTCTAGCTACCTGACCATCAAAGGTCAAATGGAGCAACATCTTAGTGAAAACTTCTCTCGATTAATTCGGAAGGCCCCTTAATTTTTACATAAATTTTATCGCCCTGGAAGGACATATCAAAAATGAATGTAACAGGTTGATGGACCAGTATCTAGAGCACCAATGGAGTGTTATTTGGACAATATAGGTTTAAGGTAAGTGTAGCAGCAGTTATGAAAAAGGCGGTGCACTCGGCAAATTTCGACTGTTCAGAGTTTATATGTTCATTTCCCGTTTAACCCGCGGTACCACACCAGAGGCAGTAAGATGATAACGATAGTGTTAAAAGATATGTTGACCTCGGTTTTGGTTACCGCAAACTACCTTAACTACGGGCTTCATTTCAGCAATAAGGTCTCTCACTTCCCTGTATAAAGAGAAACAAAAACCCATATAAAACAAAACAAAGAAACCTGCGCCTGTGCTAGACGACGTGAAATGAAAAGCCCGGTACACCAACAAATTATTCACACTGGAATGCATAATACAATACACAGTGCAACTAGGTACCGTGACGAAATCAAATATGTCTAATTCACACACGCTGTCGTTCAACCGCACAATTACATTTTCGTTGTCCGCTCACAGTAATACACAGTTTAAAGGCCTTTTGGGTCGTTTAGAATGGATGCTTATTAATATAAATTAACTTAGAGTTTGTTTTCAAAATGACCTGACAGAATTTGTAACCGGACAAAAAGTATCAAGCAATAATGCTGACTAATGCGGTCCCCTGGTTTCGCGCGATCACCTGGTTTCGCGATCACCTGGCTTGAATGACTTCCTTGGTTTTGCGGTTTCCTTTGACCTTGAATGACCCCTGATGACGTGGTCATGACTTTTGAAAAATTTTTGGCATCACATCAACGCCCCACCCCTCCAATTTTCATGTCCATACTACCAACGTTTACCCCATTGGACCTCCTTTGACCTTGAAGGACCCTGATACTTGGTGTGACCATTTATTAACATTTTTCCGGCATCAACAATCAAACCCGCCCACCAATTTGTCTGGAATCATCAACGTTGAACCCATTTGACCTCCTTTACCATGAAATGACCCCTGATGACCTTGTGTGACCCTTAAAGGTCTTCGGAAAGTCAATGGGCAACCACCCACGCAAGTTGCGGAACTTGCGACCACTCGGTCTCCGAAAAAAAGAAAAATAGACTTGGACCTCCCTTGACCTTGATGACCTCTAATGACCTGTGGGTGGTACCTTCAAATTTTTGGCATTGACAATCGACCCCACCCTCCAGTTTCATTTCCACACACCACTTTACCATTTGACCCTCTTTTTGACCTTGAATGACCCCATGGACCTTTGCTCCACTAACCAATACAAACTGGGTCTCGTTCGGTCAAGGGGCACCCACCCATCCAAGTTTCAGACCATCAACCCTCGGTCCTCCAAGAAATAGACGCGGTCAGACACACAGACAGATAGACAACAGACCACCGTATAATATAAGCAATGATGCATAATTCTTGTTTTTCGCCATGTCGCCAGCCCAATTCCATTCTTTAAAACGGTGTCCCTGCTCGTTTTGCCCAAGAGCGCATATCCAGTCGTGAACTTTTTTTATCACCCTCTGTTATGCCCTAATAAAGGTCAAAACACGATATATAGAGTATTAAAGTTTCGTAAGATTTCTCTGAGAGCATGTCGCAGACAGATACGTTACCATAATTCGAATTGATACAAATTGCCGAAAATAACGGTAGAAGAATTTTCCAATATGGATAAGTCCAAGCACATGTCGTATTTTATTATTTACATGTTTTTGTATAAAAATCTGTTTGAAGTACAATTCCCAGGCCTGTAAGAAAGAGTCTAGCACGTTACGTTCATACCACCGCGCCAGATACGTGACCTACCTCCCGTTGCGCTCTTGCTAACACACCATGTTACATTAAAGGCGAATACTACACCTATGCTTTAGTATGATGGTAGTACCTGATAAGGTATAGAGAATGAAGGTCGGTAAAGCATGTACTTTTTATGAAAAGATGGCACGATTAAGAAATAAGGCACCGGCCAGAACGTTACCCAGATACGTTACTTAAAGTCTGACTCAGAGGAGTTCGAATATTATTTTTTGTGTAAATGAAAAATAGTCAACTAGAAACTAAGATAGTAACTAAAATGCACAATCCTGGGAAATTAAGATGAATCGGATGTTTTTCGTTGTATGTTTTTTGCACAGTAAACAATTTATGTGTAATATTAGTCCCATAGGATAGGTTATAACAAAAATTCCGGATCCGGAATTTTTATAAACAAAGTTGTGATTTCTATATGAAGGAATTCGATTTAAGCTATTAGGCAATTTCACACAGTGATTAGTATCTGGACACAGCATTATGTACTATGCAAAAAAAACACGATTTTTTTGGAAATTGAGGGGCGCCCTCCTCGGGAAATCTCTGAGCAGGCCTTTGTTTAACGTAGGACAAGATACTTAAAAATCATATAATTTTGTTAAGATAACACATGCATTGTTCGTGTTATGAAAACATTTTTAATGATTTCGGAAATCAGTAATGTGATTTTTGGTTCATTTTGGGACCAACCTGAAACACTCTATCGGGGAGAATGCCCTGTAGAGATGTTGATGCCTAGAAATCATACAGAAAGCATAGTCATTATAGCGCCCTCCGCAGGCATTATTTTTAGCTTGTTTGTTCAACATGTTTAATACCCACGTCTGAGGCGATCGATTGACTTTTTTGAGTACGCCAAATAAAGGAGAATGTGCATTCTATCCTTTGACATAGAAACAGACCATCATTTATAATTAAATTTGACAGAAAAACCAAAGGATACTTGAATTGAAAGCGTGCTTCAAATGAAAAGACGTTTCAATGTCAAAATGTCACATAAACATAAAATCATTTTCTAAAATGTTGTTCAAATTTTAAGATATGAAAGCATAATTCTTAAACCTTGAATCGCCGATATCTCGAAGGGGCCTTTGGTCGATTGGCCTGTTTGGAAGATTCGCGACGGAGATAACTGTTACCCCTTCAATGCTATAATTACGTTTTTAAACTTTTAAAAACTTCCCCGACCGAGAAAACGAAGTCGGCATTTGAATACCAATTTTCCTTCTGGAGCGAGTACATATTCGTCCCAATATTTTCCAAACATGTTCAGACCATTCTACTGTTTCTTTTTATTCCCCCCCCCCCCATTGTTTCGAAGTTTTTAAGTGTCCGGTTTTTGAAATACACAACAACCACGCATTTTATAGCGGCCTACAAAGCTCGCAGCGATTGGGGGGGGGACAGATAACATCCTATATTGTATAACAATATTGCAGACCTAGCAATAGACAAGGTATAACAAAAAAATATTAACACAATTAAAATGCAAATTGCACATCAGTAAATATGTCAAAACATTATAAAAACCAATCCTTTTTCAGTTTTTTATTGAAGATTTCAAGAGTGTCAGCTTCCCGGATGATTTTGGAATGGAATTGATATTCGTGGAGCATAAGCATAAAAGGCACGATCACAGTGAGTGATTTGGTCCTTAGAATGTGGGAAGTGTTTGTCCTAATAGAGCGAGTGGCAATAAAAAGATTATTTTAAAAGTATACTTTTCAAATCATCTGAAGATATTGAAGGTGCCATAGTATAATAGTACTTGAGTCCGGCTGGAGCCACAGTCCCGGGCTCCATAGACTACACCCGAATAAAGCGGACTAAATGTTGCGTGAAGAGCACGATCGATTGTCCTATATTCTTTACCGTTTTAGCGACTAATGATTGGTACTCCAGACTATAATTACTTCTTACATTTTATTTTTTTATGAACGCGACCTTTATTTTTTTTATTATGAAAGACGAACTTATTTCTTATTATGGAATAGCGAAACCGTATTTCTTATTCATGAATGGAACCATATGTCTTATTATGAATAATCGAACCTGATTCTTTATGAATCGCGAACCTTATTTCTTATTATGAAATACGAACCTTATTCTTATTATGATAGCGACCTTATTTCTTTTATATGCTCGCGACCTTTATTATTTTATTAATATCGAACCTTATTTCTTAAATATGAATAGCGAACCTTATTCTTTTATGAATAGCGAACCTTATTTCTTATTATGATACGACCCTTTA
>JAMKCH010048348.1:0-19848 GCA_023653785.1 Ophioderma brevispina
TCTATACATACACCAACTGTTTATTCTAACCAGCATGTGTTTATTTCTAAACACAACGTGTTTAATTGCTTAAACATTTCCCCTCTAAACACCCATTCCCTTCACTTTCTAAACACTGTTTTTAGAGTGAATTAAATTTGGTTGCCGGATTTACAGTTAAATACTTTATACGTGATGAGTTGACATGGTTGAGGTCTTATTCACCGAAGACCTGACAAACAACAAACATGGTGTGGCTGATATGCTTAGGACATGCTTTTTAAAACCTGACAAAAGCATACAACTCTACAATCTGATCTGGAGGGTTCTAATATTCGGTAGGCATGGGGGCATTTGTCACGCAGAGTGAAACTATTATATCTGTGAAAATTTTCACCCAACTGGAGTGATGGTGCGTGCCCTTACGTATAAGCAGCGGTCCTCACCGCATTTAACAGTATTTGAATGACAGAAAAGAACAAAGGGAAAGAAGGAAGAAATAAAACAGCGCACGAGAAGCAGAATTAATCGAAATAAGTTGTTGTAATTATTTATGTTTTTAAAAATCAAATTGGAGCTACGGGATTGAACCCGGGCCTCACACATGCGAAGCGTGCGCGTTCTACCACTGAGCTACAGCCCCTTACGTAAACATAGGCATAAATACTGTACAAAGCGTAAAAGGATTACTATACTTCATTGCCTCTCCGTGCAGTGACTCAGCGGCGATATTTTGAACAGTCTGTCGCACCAGTACACTGCGCGCCAGCTGCGGCGTTTTTACTTGTGCGCACAAAGACGGCAGATCTTGACGCGTGCGTAAGGCTTGCGGCAAGGTTGTGAGATCACTGCACGGAGGTAGAGAAATGGACTATAGTATATCAATATAAACATTAAGGGACATATGGCATGAAAAAAATGCTTTTCAAACCTGACAAAAGCATATCACTCTACAATCGGATCTAGAGGGTTCGGATAGCTGTAGCATGGGCGTTCTCCACGCAGGTGCACTACTATATCTGTGAATTTTACCGAACGGGAGTGATGTGCATGCCCTCACACTTAACCACCAGTTCTCACCTCCTTTAACATAATTTTGAAATGACAGGAAAGAACAAAGGGAAAAGAAGGTGACTTGGGATCAAGAGAAGAAAGGAAAAAGTCGCACATAAGCAGAAATATCGAATGGTTAGCTGGAGTTGGAAAACTTTAACTGCCGGGGTTGAACCCGGGGCCTCCCACATGCGAAGTCGTGCGCTCTACCACTGAGGCTACAGCCCCTTATGACAAAAAGGCAGGCATATACTTTAACAAAAGCTGTGAAAATGATTACTCTAGAGTTCAAATGATTTTAATGATTCCAGCACGTTAATATGGGTGTAACAAATCATCAAATTGCACAGGAGAGCAGGTAACAATACCTTAAAAAACACCGGTTAATAGCGCTGCGGGGGATTGAACCCGGGTAATCATGTTGAAGCGTGCGCGCTACCTGAGCACAGCCCAGTAAATTACACCTCTGTTATGAATAATGCGAATGTTCCACTGCTAACAATGCTGGACAAAAACTCTGAAGAAATGAAAATTGAAATGAGAACGAGCTTACTATCGATTGCTACTGGTAATACAAATTAGGAGAAACACATGGTGGAATATGTAAAAGATGAAAAATAGTGATGGATACACTTATTTGGACGATTTATAGATCTGGAAGAGGGATATTTTCCTATTTTGCGAATAATGAACTACCTTTATACTGCAGGATATTTTCCCTTACAGTTACATATCCGTGATATAGTTGATTGTTTTCACCGAATCCTACAACACAAAAAACCCAATGGTGTGTGATATGCTGAGTACATGCTTTTTCAAACCGTGACAAAAGCATACCACTCTACAATCTGACTGGAGGGTTCTAATATCGGTAGGCATGCATTTGTCACGCAGAAGTTAAACTATTATATCTGTGAAATTTTGCACCAAACTGGAGTGACGTACGTGCCCTTACTCAATAAGCAGCGGTCCTCACCTCGTTAACAGTTCTTGCCATGACAGAAGAACAAGGAAAAGGAAAGGTGACTTTGATCAGAGAGGAAGAAAGAAAGTAGACGGAGAGCATAATTAGGTTTGAATATTAAAGGTTAGTAGTAATTATTTAGGCCTATGTAAATAAAAATGGAGCTGCTGGGGATTGAACCCGGGCCTCACACATGCGAAGCGTGCGCTCTACCACTGAGCTACAGCCCTTACTAAAACAATAGGCATATATACTGTACAAAGCTGTAAAAATGATTACTATACTTCCTTTTGCCTTCTCCGGCATGACGTCAGCGCGATATTTGACAGTCGCACCAGTACACCGCGCGCGCTGGCGGCGTTTTGTACATGTGCGCACAAGACTGCATATCTTGAACGCGTGCGTCAAGCTGCGTCCACCCCAGGTTGGGACATCACTGCACGGAGGTAGAGAAAATGGACTTAGTATATTCATATACACACTTAAGGGACTAATGGCATAAAAAAATGCTTTTCAACCTGAAAAGCATACCACTCTACAATCTGATCTAGAGGGTTCTGATATCTGTAGCATGGGCGTTCGTCACTCAGTGGCAACTACTATATCTGTGATTTTTTACCGAACTGGAGTGATGTGCAGGCCTCCCACTAAGCAACAGTCCTCACCTCTTAAGCATTATGTTAAATGACAGGAAAGAACAAAGGGAAAGAGAAGGTGACTTTGATCAAGAGGAAAAAGGGAAAGGGGAAAAAGTCGACACGAGAAGCAGAAATTAATCGAATAAGGTTACTGGAGTTGGAAAACTTTACCTGCCGGATTGAACCCGGGGCCTCCCACACCGAAGCGTTGCGCTCTACCACTGAGCTCGCCTCGTATGGCAAAAGGCAGAAATACTGTACAAAGCTGTGAAAATGATTACTCTAGAGTTCAATGAACTAGATTACCAGCACGTTAATATGGGTGAACAATGATCAAAGGTGGCACAGGAGAAGCATGGTAACAATACCTGTAAAAAACACGCGTTTAATGGAGCTGCCGGGGATTGAACCGGATTATCCATGTGAATCGTGCGCTCTAACCACCTGACTACAGCCCAGTAAATTACACCTCTGTTATGAATAATGCGAATGTTCCACTGCTAACAATTCGGGAAAAACTCTGAAGAAATGAACTTGAAATGAAGAACAGAGCTTACTAATCGATTTCTACTGGTAATACAAAATTAGAGAAAACACATTGGTAATTTTGAAGAATAAAAATAGGTGATGGATACACTTATTTGGAGGACGATTTATATATCTGGAAGAGGGATATTTCCTATTTGCGACTAATGAACTACTTTTTGCTGCAGGATATTTTTCCTTCCCTTTACAGTACATATACGTTATATCGTTTTTGAGGTTTTATTCACCGATACTAACCAAACACAAAAAACAATGGTGTGTGATATGCTGAGTACATGCTTTTCAAAACCTGACAAAAGCATACCACTCTACAATCTGATCTGGCGGGTTCTAATATCGGTAGGCATGGGCATTTGTCACGCAGAGTAAACTAGTTTCATCTGTGAAATTTTCACCAACCTGGGTGACGTCCGTGCCCTTACTAATAAGCCATCGGTCCTCACCTCTTTAAAACAGTTCTTGAATGACAGGAAAGAACAAAGGGAAAAAAGGACTTTGACAGAGAGGACTAAAGAAAGTAATACAGGATAAATCAGAAATTATTTGAATATTAAAGGTTGTTGGAATTATTTAGCCTATGTAATAAAAACTGGAGCTGCCGGGGATTGAACCCGGGTCCTCACACATGCGAAGCGTGCGCTCACCACTGAGCTACAACGCCCTTACGTAAACATAGGCTAATATCTGTAAAAGCTGTACAAATGATGTACTATACGTCAATTTGCCTTCCTCCTCCGTGCAGTGACGTCAGCGGCGAGATTTGACAGTCGCACCAGTAAAACACAACACCGCGCGCGCTGGGCTGCGTTTTGTACATGTGCCAAACAAGACGTCCATTCTGACGCGTGCGTAAAAGCTTCGTCAAGGTTGTGACATCTCTGCACGGAGGTAGAGAATGGACTATAGTATAGTTCAATAATACACACTTAAAGGGAGATAATGCAATGAAAAAAAATGCTTTTCAAACCTGACAAAAGCATATCACTCTACCACTCTCTACAATCCTGATCTAAAGGGTTCTTGATTCTGGTAGGCATGGGGGCGTTTCGTCCACGCAGTGCAACACTATATCTTTGAATTTTTTTAAACCGACTGGAGTGATGTGCATGCCCTCACCATAGCAACAGTCCTCATCTCTTTAAACAATTATTTGAAATACAGGAAGAAAAGGGAAAGAGAAGGTGACTTTTGATCAAAGAGGGAAAGGAAAAAGTCGACACGAGAAGCAGAAGTTAATCGAATAAGGTTAGCTAGAATTGGAAACCAACTTTAACTGCCGGGATTGAACCGGGCTCCCACATGCGAGCGTGCGCTCTAATACACATGAGCGACAGCCCCGTATGGCAAAAGGCAAAGTAATATACTGTACAAAAGCTGTGAAAACTTATTACTATAGAGTTCAAATGATAATGATTACCAGCACGTTAATAGGGTGTAAAAATCTCAAAATTGGCACAGGACAAGCATGGTCAACAATAACCTGTAAAAAACAACGCGTTTTAAATAGAGCTGCTGGGCCGGGGATTGACACCCGGGTTCATGTGAAGCGTGCGCTCGTACCTGAGCTACATCCCAGTAAATTACACTCTTTTATGAATAATGCGAATAACCGCCTGCTAACAGCGTGGAAAAAAACTCTGAATAAATGAAATTGAAATGAAGACCATAGCGTACTACTCGTTGCTCACTGGTCCTCTCCAACCTTAGGAGAAACACCTTGGGAATATGTGCAATATGAACAAAATCAGGGTGATGGTCCATTAATTGGACGATTTATATACTGGAGAGGGATATTTTTCCTATTTGCGAAGTAATGAACTACATTTTATACTGAGGAATTATTTTCCCTTTACGTTACAATACGTGATATAGGTTGAGGTTTCTGATTCAGCATCCACCAAACCTAACAAAAAACACACAAAAAACAATGGTGTGTGATATGCTGAGTAAATGCTTTTCAAACCTGACAAAAGCATATCACTCTACCGTCTGATCTGGAGGGTTTCTAATATCGGTAGGGCATGGGCATTTGGTCACGCAGAGTGAACTGATTAGAACTGGAAAATTTTTCACCACACTGGAGTGACGTTCGGCCCTTACTTAATACAAGCAGCGGTCCTCACTCTTACAGTTATTTGAAATGACAGGAAAGAACAAGGAAAAGAAGAAAGTGACTTTGATCAGAGATGAAGAAAGAATTAACAGGGAGAAGCAGAATTATTTGAATATTAAACGGTTAGTTAGAATTATTTAGAGGCATAGTAAATAAACTGGAGGTGCCGGGATTGAACCCGGGGCCTCACCATTCGAAGCGTGCGTCTACCACTGAGCTACAGCCCCGTATGGCAAATCAGGCAGAATATACTGTAAAAGCTGTACAAATATTCTATGATACAGGGCTTGATTCAAACGAAGTTTACTCATTTTTTGTATGTTTTAATTAAAAATCTAAAGAAATTCTCTATAAAGTAATTTCTTTTCAAAGGTTTTATTCAATTAAGTTTTTACTAACTCGACGTTTGGCACGAGCAAATTCAAAATTCCCTTTTAAATTTGACACTGCTCTTGTCTTACTGACGTATTAGTTTAACAATGAATTCTTTATAGATTTTTTTACTAAACCAATTAAAAAATGATTAAATTGTGCACTTTATGATCAGCTTGTATTTTCAATAATAACACTTTCAACTACGTTTCTTGTAGACTTGAATGTGTTAAGTATCGGATGCATTGCTGCGAATTTAACCTGAACAGTTTATGAGTGTATTTGGTGATAATTATATTAACACTTTAACACGTTAATTGGGTGTGACAAATCATCAACTTTAGCACAGGAGAAGCAAGATACAAAACCTGAAACAACACGTTTTAAATGAAGCTAACTGGAGCTGCCGGGGCTTGAACCCGGACTGCCCTCTATCACTGAGCTACAGCTCCGTAGATACACTCTCTGATTTAAAGACATGGGTCTGTTCTATACTGCTAACATGAGGGAAACCTGTAAAAGACATTGAGATTGAAATGAATTACTAGCGTTACTATCGATTGCGACTGCTACTGCAAAATGAGGAGAAACACATTGGTGAACATGGAAAAGATGAAGAGTAAGACCTTCTAAAAACGTTTTAGAACTTCTGGACAACCTTGTGTTAGATGGGTTTAACTTTGATCCTTTTAAACACAAAACTTGTGTTTGCCATAGCTTAACGTTAAGTATTTTAAACTTAAGTATTTAAACATAATAACACATTTTTTTGTTTTCATTGCTAATGTTTTAACCCATCTAACAAAAGTTTGTCCGGGATTTTAAAATCTGTTTTTTAAGAGTGTAGGCTCAGTTTACACTTATTTGGATGGGTTTCCAGATACTTTGGCGATTTGGATATCGGGAGATAATTTGTTGATTTTGCGAATAATGAACTAAATTTCACATTGCAGGTATTTTCCTTTACATTTACATATACGTGATAAGTTGAGTTTTTCATTCACCGAAAATCCAACATCTCTATGGTTGATCTCCCAAAGATATCCACAAAAATCAGAAAAGAAACTAAGGGCTGTGGGTCATTTCTACCGTCACCAACCAAGAAGATCTGCCTACAAGTTCATTCTCTGGGATCCAAAACATGGTATTACTGGCACAGGGATAAAAATATCTTCCACCATCGTCACACCCTTCTAGCGGACCTGGGATGAATTGTGTCTGGCTGGCCTTGCAGCCCTCAGGACGACAAACTGACTGGAAACCCGGTGCCAATCTATTATCAAACCAGCTGTAACTTCCTCTCACGATGATGATGGTTGGGTGGCGACTGAGGGTTCAAATGATATCAAATGATGATGATGAATTATGATGAGATGATTCTGATGATGATGATGAGTACATGATTTTTCACAAACCTGACAAAAGTAACACTTCTACAATCTGATCTGGAGGGTTTCTAATACTCAGAAGGCTGGACATTTCGTCCACGAGTGAAACTATTATATCTGTGAATTTTCACATCAGCAATTCACCAAACTGGAGTGACGTACGTGCCCTTCCACCACTAGCAACAGTCCTGCCCCCTCCTTTTAACAATTATTGAAATGCACAGGAAAGAACAAGGGAAAGAAGGTGGACTGTGATCAGAGAGGAAGAAGGAAAATAGACCCGAGAAGCATAAATTAATCGAATAAGGTTAGTTGGAATTATTATGTCAACAAACTGGAATGCCGGGGATTGACGCCGGGGCCTCACACATGCGAAGCGTGCGCTCTAACCACTTGAGCTAAGCCCGTACGGCAATATAGGCAGAATATACTGTAAACACTGTGGAAATGATTGAATATTAGAGTTTCAATAATGATAATGATTTACCACGTTAATAATGGGTGTTACAAATCACCACATCGGCACAGGGAGCCAGATAAACAAAACCTTTAAAAACACGCGTTTAAAATGGGCGCTGCCGGGGATTGACCCGGCCTCACAATGGCGAAGCGTGCGATCTAACTGCACCTCTGTTATGAATAATGCGAATGTTCCACTGCTAACCATGCGTGAAAACTACTGGAAGAATGAGCTTGAAATAAGAACAAGCTTATACTAATCGATTGCTACTGGTATTACAAATTAAGAGAAACACATTGGTTGAACATATTAAAGATGAAAAGTGGTTTACAGATTCACTTATTAGATATTTGGGCGATTTGGATATCAGCAAGAAGCATCATTTCTGATTTTGCGTATAATGAACTAAACACAAACATCAAAAGCAAGTTCCCCCCAAAAGAACTTACTATAATTTCCAGGATATCCTTTTTTTGAAGATGAAACCTAGTAAAGGTCATAGCTATGTTGTTAGGACAGCGGTTGTTGTGAACAATGAGAGGAACCCCTTACTTCACGGCGGAATAGCACAAAATTACCCAAATGATCCCTTTTAAAAATTCAAACGAGTGGTTTTCATGTCCATATTTCACTTTGTTACAAACATGTATGAAAGGCAGATTAAAATCCCCGCCAATGTTGCACCATGCATGTCACTTGAAACATTACACTCGTCACCTGGTCAGGTAGGCATACAATGATTGAATGCCATCCATCAACATGGGATGCCTGGGAGCATTCATAAGATTATGAATGTTGAACACAGTCAATACAAAGGACTTTGTGTGGGTATCAAAAATGTAGGCCTATCCAACCAATAAATTTCCTGTTCCTGCCCACAGACACTCTAAATAACCCACCACCAACCACAAAAAAACAGGGGTTTTAAGGTTTTGTTAATATTTTGTTGTGATTGCAATAATTAATCATGTGCCAGGTTATCTGCCAGGGCAATTGGAGGGCCCGCCTTCCTCATGATTGAACGTTTTTGGGGGCAATTTTTAAAAATGCCTCATTTTCTTTAATTTTGCTCAATTCAGCGTGAAGTACCCGCTTTCTCCGTCCTCTCATTTTCACAACCCAGCTTCCTAACAACCAGCTACAACCATAGCTATACCTTTAACTATACGAGGGTTTCGTCGTCCTTCAAAAAACGATATCCTGTAGAATTACAGTAGGTTTTTTTGGGTGGTAACTTACTTTGGATGTTGTGTTTAAAGTATTTGTCTGCAAGGATAAAGTTTTCCCTTTACAGTTACATTACGTATATAGTGAGGTTTTTATTCATCGAATACTGACAAACACAAACAATGGTGTGTGATATGCTGAGTACATGCTTTTCAACCTGACAAAAGCATACCACTCTACAATCGGATCTAGAGGGTTCGGATAGCTGTAGCATGGGCGTTCTCCACGCAGGTGCACTACTATATCTGTGAATTTTACCGAACGGGAGTGATGTGCATGCCCTCACACTTAACCACCAGTTCTCACCTCCTTTAACATAATTTTGAAATGACAGGAAAGAACAAAGGGAAAAGAAGGTGACTTGGGATCAAGAGAAGAAAGGAAAAAGTCGCACATAAGCAGAAATATCGAATGGTTAGCTGGAGTTGGAAAACTTTAACTGCCGGGGTTGAACCCGGGGCCTCCCACATGCGAAGTCGTGCGCTCTACCACTGAGGCTACAGCCCCTTATGACAAAAAGGCAGGCATATACTTTAACAAAAGCTGTGAAAATGATTACTCTAGAGTTCAAATGATTTTAATGATTCCAGCACGTTAATATGGGTGTAACAAATCATCAAATTGCACAGGAGAGCAGGTAACAATACCTTAAAAAACACCGGTTAATAGCGCTGCGGGGGATTGAACCCGGGTAATCATGTTGAAGCGTGCGCGCTACCTGAGCACAGCCCAGTAAATTACACCTCTGTTATGAATAATGCGAATGTTCCACTGCTAACAATGCTGGACAAAAACTCTGAAGAAATGAAATTGAAATGAGAACGAGCTTACTATCGATTGCTACTGGTAATACAAATTAGGAGAAACACATGGTGGAATATGTAAAAGATGAAAAATAGTGATGGATACACTTATTTGGACGATTTATAGATCTGGAAGAGGGATATTTTCCTATTTTGCGAATAATGAACTACCTTTATACTGCAGGATATTTTCCCTTACAGTTACATATCCGTGATATAGTTGATTGTTTTCACCGAATCCTACAACACAAAAAACCCAATGGTGTGTGATATGCTGAGTACATGCTTTTCAAACCGTGACAAAAGCATACCACTCTACAATCTGACTGGAGGGTTCTAATATCGGTAGGCATGCATTTGTCACGCAGAAGTTAAACTATTATATCTGTGAAATTTTGCACCAAACTGGAGTGACGTACGTGCCCTTACTCAATAAGCAGCGGTCCTCACCTCGTTAACAGTTCTTGCCATGACAGAAGAACAAGGAAAAGGAAAGGTGACTTTGATCAGAGAGGAAGAAAGAAAGTAGACGGAGAGCATAATTAGGTTTGAATATTAAAGGTTAGTAGTAATTATTTAGGCCTATGTAAATAAAAATGGAGCTGCTGGGGATTGAACCCGGGCCTCACACATGCGAAGCGTGCGCTCTACCACTGAGCTACAGCCCTTACTAAAACAATAGGCATATATACTGTACAAAGCTGTAAAAATGATTACTATACTTCCTTTTGCCTTCTCCGGCATGACGTCAGCGCGATATTTGACAGTCGCACCAGTACACCGCGCGCGCTGGCGGCGTTTTGTACATGTGCGCACAAGACTGCATATCTTGAACGCGTGCGTCAAGCTGCGTCCACCCCAGGTTGGGACATCACTGCACGGAGGTAGAGAAAATGGACTTAGTATATTCATATACACACTTAAGGGACTAATGGCATAAAAAAATGCTTTTCAACCTGAAAAGCATACCACTCTACAATCTGATCTAGAGGGTTCTGATATCTGTAGCATGGGCGTTCGTCACTCAGTGGCAACTACTATATCTGTGATTTTTTACCGAACTGGAGTGATGTGCAGGCCTCCCACTAAGCAACAGTCCTCACCTCTTAAGCATTATGTTAAATGACAGGAAAGAACAAAGGGAAAGAGAAGGTGACTTTGATCAAGAGGAAAAAGGGAAAGGGGAAAAAGTCGACACGAGAAGCAGAAATTAATCGAATAAGGTTACTGGAGTTGGAAAACTTTACCTGCCGGATTGAACCCGGGGCCTCCCACACCGAAGCGTTGCGCTCTACCACTGAGCTCGCCTCGTATGGCAAAAGGCAGAAATACTGTACAAAGCTGTGAAAATGATTACTCTAGAGTTCAATGAACTAGATTACCAGCACGTTAATATGGGTGAACAATGATCAAAGGTGGCACAGGAGAAGCATGGTAACAATACCGTAAAAACGCGCGTTTAATAGAGTCTGCCGGGGATTGGAACCCGGAGTACATGTGAAACTGCGTGCGCCTTCACCTGAGCTACAGCCCAGTAAATTACACTCTTGTTATGAATACTGACGAATATCCACTGCTAACAATGCGGGAAAAAACCTGAGAAATGACATATTGAAATGAATAACAGAGTCCTTACTATCGTTGCTACTGGTAATACAATTAGGAGAAACACATTGGTGAAAGGTAAAAGTGAAAAAGAGGGTGATGGATACACTCATTTGGATTTATCTAGCTGGAAGAGGGCTATTTTCCTATTTTGCGCAAATGAACTCATTTTATACTGCCTGATTTTCCCTTTACAGTTACCTATACGTGATTAGTGGAGGTTCTTATTCACCGAATACTAACAACAACAAAAAACCATGGTGTTTGATATGGCTGAGTACATGCTTTTCAAACTGACAAAAGCATACCACTCTACAAGCGAATCTGGAGGGTGCATACGGTAGGCAGGGGCATTTGTCACGCAGATGAAACTATGATATCTGTGCAATTTTCACCAAACTGGAGTGCCGTACGTGCCCTTACTAATAAGCACGGTCCTCACCTCTTTACAGTTTTTTGAAATGACAGGAAAGAAAAAGGAAAGAGAAAGTGACTTGATGCAGATAGGAAGAAAAAAGTAGACAGGAGAGTCAGAAATTATTTGAATATTAAAGGTTTGTTGGATTATTTATGCCTAGTAAATAAACTGGAGCTGCCCGGGGATGAACCCGGTGCCTCACACATGTGAAGCTTGCGCTCTACACTGGCACAGCCCCTTACTAAACATAGGCATAATAACTGTCAAAAGCTGTAAAAATGATTAACTATACTTCCATTTGCTCCTCCGTGCAGGACTCAGCGCGAGATTTGACATTCCGCACCAGTACACCGCGCGCGCTGGCGGCGTTTGTACATGGGCGCACAATGATGCATATCTTGACGCGTGAGTAAAAGCTGCGTCAAGGTTGGGACATCACTGGCAACGTAGGTAGAGAAATGGACTATAGTATAGTTCAATATACACACTTAAAGGGACAAATGGCATGAAAAAAAATGCTTTTCAAAACCTGCAAAAGCTACCACTCTACATCTGATCTAGAGGTTCTGATATCTGGTAGGCTGCGTTCGTCACGCAGGTGCAACTACTATATCTGGAATTTTTTACCGAACTGGAGTGGATTTGCATGCCCTCACCACTAAGCAACGTCCTCAGCTCTTTACCAATTCTTGTGCAATGACAGGAAAGAACAAAGGGAAAGAGAAGGTGACTTTGACAAAGAGGAAGAAAGAAATAAGTCGACACGAGAAGCTAAATTAATCGAATAGGTTCGCTAGAGTTGGAAAACTTTACTGCCCGGATTCCACCCGGGCCTCCCACATCTAAGCGTCCTCTATCCACTGAGCTACACCCCGTATGCAAAATGCAGAATAGCTGTATCAAAAGCCTTGAAATGATTACTATAGAGTCCATGATAATGATTAACCAGCACGTATATGGTGTAACATAATCAAATTTGGCACAGGAGAAGCATGGTAACAATACCGTTAAAAAAAACCGCGTTTTAATAGAGCTGCCCGGGATTGAACCCGGGGTATCATGTGAATCGTGCGCTCTACCTGACTACAGCCCATTAAATTACCTTCTGTGATGATAATGCTATAATCCACTGCTAACATGCGGAAAAAACCTCTGAAGAAATGAAATTGAAATGAAGACATCAGCTACTAATCGATTGCTACTGGTAATACAAAAATTAGGAGAAACCCATTGGTGAATTGTGAAAGAAATTAAAAAATAAGGTTTTTCTTTTTTTAATAATTTATAATTTTGGACGATTATATACTGGAATAGGGATTTTTCCTATTTTGGCGAGTAAGGAACTACATTTATACTGGCAGGATATTTTTCCCTTAACAGTTACTATACGTGATATAGTTGAGGTTTTTATTCACCGAATACCTACAAAACAACAAAAACAATGGTGTTTGATATCGAGTACATGCTTTTCAAACCTGACCAAAGCATGACCACTCTACAATCTGATCTGGAGGGTTCTAATATCGGTAGCAATGGGCATTTGTCACGCAGATGAACTATTATATTCTGAAATTTTCACCAAACTGGAGTGACGTACGTGCCTTACTAATAAGCGCGGTCCTCACCTCTTTAATAACAGTTATTTGGAATACAGAATGAACAAAGGTAAAAGAGAAAGTGACTTTGATCAAGAGGAATAAAGAAATTAGACAGTAGAAAGGCAGAAATTATGTTGAATATTAAAGTTAGTTAGAATTTTTAGCTATGTAAATAAAACTGGAGGTGCCGGGGATTGAACCCGGGGCCTTCAGCACCTGTGCGAAGCGTGCGCTCTAACCCACTGAGCTCTCAAGCCCCGTATGGCAAGCAAGCGGAATATACGGTAAAAAGCTGTAAAACTAGGTACTATTATACAGCTGATTCAAAAAGAAGTTTACTACTCATTTTTGTCATGGTTTATTAAAAAATCTAAAGAAATTCTCTATAAATAATATATCATTTAAAGGTTTTATTCAAATTAGTTTTAACTCGGGTTTGGCACGAGCAAATCCAAACATTCCTTTTCAAAGTTAGACATTCTGCTCTTTCTAATGACTTATTAGTTTACAATGAATTCTTTATGATTTTTTTTACAAACCAATTAAAAATGAGTAAATTTCTCTTTGAATCACGTGTAGTTCAATATAAACACTTTAATACGTTTATCTGTATACTGATGTGTTAAGTATAGGGCATTGCATGCGATTAACCACACTAACACGTTTATAGAGGTTAATTTGGTGATCATGATTATTACACTTTAATTAATATGGTGTTACAAATCATCAAATTTAGCACAAGGAGAAGCAAGATCCCAAAACCTGTAAAACAACACGCCGTTTCATGGAAGCTATATGGAGCTGCCGGGGATTGAACCCGAGTTGGCACCATCACGGAGCTACAGCTCCGTATATTACCCCTCTTTAAAATAATGGGTATGTTCTATTCTCCTGCTACCAATGAGGGAAACACCGTAAAGAAATGAAGATTGAAATGAAATTACATAGCGTTACTACTTACTACTCGACGATTGCTACTGCTACTGCAATAGGAGAAACACTTGGTGAACATTTAAAGATGAAGAGTACGCTCCTAAAACGTGTTTTTAGAAATTCCTGGACAAACTTGTGTTTAGATGGGTTAACGTTTAGCCCTTAAACCAAACTTGTTGTTTAGATAGCTTAACGTTAAGTATTTAACATTAAGTATTTAAACATATAAAAAATTTTATTAAAATATCAAAACACAAGTTTTGTGTTAACCCATCTAAACAAAAGTTTGTCCGGATTTCTAAAGACGGTTTTTAGAGTGGAGGCTGACAGGTCACTTTATTTGGATTGGGTGTCCAGATACTTTGGGCGCTTTGGATATCGTGGAAGATATTTTTGATTTTGGCGAATAATGAACTAAATTTCATTGTCGCACAGATATTTTGACCTTTCAGTATATCATATACTTGTATAGTTGAGTTTTCATTCAGACCGAAAATATCCAACATGCTCTATGGTGAATCTCCCAAAGATATCCACAAAAATCAGAAACGAAGACTAAGGGCTGTGGGTCATTTCTACCGTCACCAAGAAAGCTGGTAGCAAGTTCATTCTCTGGGGAACCAAAACATGGTATTACTGGCACAAAGAATAAAACTTATCTTCACACCCTTCAGAGGACACTGTGATGAATCTGTTTCTGACTGGCATGCAAGCCCTCATGGAAGACAACATTAACTGGAAATACCCCGTGCCAAAGGGGGGGGCCCCCCTTATTATTCATTATCAACCATCTGTAACTTCCTCTCAAATCTCAGATATGATGGTCGACTGATGTCGAAATGATATAATGAATGATGCTTATGATGTGATGGTGATGATGATGATGATGATGATGAGTACAATGATTTTCAAACCTGACAAAAGCATCCATTCCTACAATCTGATCTGGAGTTCTAATATCAGAAGGCTGGACATTCGTCAACGCAGAGTTTTTCAAACTATTATATCGGGATTTGCACTTTTCATTTCACACCAACTGGATGACGTACGTGCCTTACCAACTAAGCACAGTCCTGCACGCCACCTCTTTAACAATATTTGAAATGACAGGAAAGAACAAAGGGAAATAGAAGGTGACTTTGATCAGAGAGGAAGAAAGGAAAATAAGACACGAGAAGCAGAAATTATCGAATAAGTTAGTTGAATTTTTATGTAAACAGAACTGGTAAATGCCCGGGATTGACCCGGGGCCCTCCACATGCGAAGCGTGCGCTCTATTACTGAGCTAACAGCCCCCTACCGGCAATTAGGCAGAATATACTGTAAAAAGCTGTGAAAATTTAACTATAGAGTTCACTAATGAGAATGATTATTACCACGTTAATAGGGGTGTTACAAATTCCCAACTTCGGCACAGGAGAAGTCCAGAGAAAACAAAACCTGTAAAAAACACGCGTTTAATGGAGCCTGCCGGGGATGACCCCGGGCCTCACACATGCGAAGCGTGCGATCTACCCATGCACCACTGTTATAATGAATGCTAATGTTTCCACTGCTAACTAACAATGGCGGGAAAACACTTTGAAGAATGCGATTGAACTGAAAGACAAAGCTTACTATCGAATTGCTACTGGGTACTACAACATTAAGAGAAACCCATTGGTTGAAATATGAAAAGAAAAAGTAGGTGTAACGATTCACATTATCAGAATATATTGGGCGAGTGTATTCAGCAAGAAGCATCATTTTTTCTGATTTTGCGTATAATGAACTAAACACAACATCAAAACAAGTTCCCCCCAAAAAGAAACCTACTGTAATTTCCAGGATATCCGTTTTTTGAAGATGAAACCTAGTAAAGGTCATAGCTAAATGGTTTGTTAGGAAGCGTTGTTGTGAAAATAGCGGAAACCCCTTACTTCAACGCTGAATGAGCACAAATTAAACAAATGAAGCCCTTTTAAAAAATGGCAACGAGTGGTTTCAATGTCCATATTTCCTTTGTTAACAACATGTAATGAAAGGCCGATTAAAATCCCTTAAAATCCCCCCCGGTCACCATGTGTCCTTAAAAAATCATTAAAATCGTCACTGGTCAGCATAAAATGATGACATGCATCATCCTGGATGCTGGAGGCATTCAATCGTTATTAATGGTGAACACACATGTCAATACAAAAGGATTGGTATCAACAATGTACGCCTATCAACCAATAAATTTCCTTCCTGCCCACAACACTCAGAACCACAAACACCAACACAAAGCACTACATAGCAAGATGATCACTTATGCCCAACTGGGATGAATAATTACTAGTGCCCAGGTTATCTGTTCCAGGGCAATTGGAAGTTGGCATGCCTGTCATCATGATTGACGTTTTTTGCAATTTTTTAAAAATGCCTCTTTTTTTCTCTTTAATTTGTGCCATTCAGCCGTGCAGAAGTAACCGCTTTCTCTCATTTTCACACACAGCTTCCTAACAACCAGCTACAACCATACTATACCTACTAGGTTTCGTCTTCAAAAAACGGATATCCTGGAAATTACAGTATTGTTTTTTTGGGGTGGGAATTTACTTTTGGATGTTGTGTTTAAATTTGTCTGCAGCATATTTCGCCTTTACAGTTAATATGACGTGATATGTGAGGTTTTTAATTCATCAATACTAACAAAAACAACCAAAAAACATGTGTGTGATATAGGCGGAGTACATGGATTTTTCAAACCTGACAAAAGCCTACCACGCTACAATCTGAATCTGGAGGTTCTAATATCCGTAGCATGGGCATTCGTCCCACTCATGTGCATACTATATCTGTACTTTTTTGCCCTAACTGGAGGGTGTCCTTGCCCTCCCCACCACTAGCACAGTCTCACCTCTTTAACATTATTTTGTAATAACAGGAAAACAAAGGGAAAGAAAGGTGTGACTTTGATCAAAGAGGAAGAATGGGGAAAACAAAAAAAAAAAACAGGTCTACATATAAGCGATTATCGAATAAGGTTAGCTTGGAGTTGGAAAACTGGAGCTGCAGGGAATTGAAACCCGGTGGCCTCACACATGCGAATCGTGCACTCTACCACTGAGTCTACAGCCCCGGTAGTCAAAGCAGAAAATACTGTACAAAAGCTTGGAAATGATTAGTATTAGAGTTCAAATGATAATGAATTACCAGCACGTTAATATGGGTGTTTCCAAATCACATCAAATTTGGCAACAGGAGAAGCATGGTACCAATACCTGTAAAATACACGCGTTTAATAGAGCTGCCGGGGATTGACCCGGGCATCATGCGAAGCGTGGCCTCTACCTGATCTACAGCCCAGTGCATTACAACCTCTGTTATGATAATGCGCAATATTTCCACTGCTAAACTAGCGGGAAAAACTCTGAAAGAAATGAGATTGAAATGAAGAACAGAGCTTAATCGATTGCACTGGTACTACAAAATTAGGAGAAACACATTGGTGTAATAATTGAAAAGATGAAAATAGGTGATGGATACAACTGATTTGGAGACGATTTAATATCTGGAAGAGGGATATTTTTCCTCTTTGCGAGAAGGAACTACATTTATACTGCAAGGATATTTCCCCTTTACATTTACTATACGTAGTATAGTTGAGGTTTTTATTCACCGAATACCTAACAAAACACAAAAACAATGTGTGTGAGAGAGCTGATACTGCTTTTTGCAAACCTGACAAAAGCATAACTCAACTCTACATCCTGATCTGGGAGGTTCTAATATGGTAGGCATGGGCATTTGTCACGCAGAGGGATAACATTATATCTGTGAAATTTTTCACACCAAACTGGAGTGACGTACGTGACCTTATAATAAGCCACGGTCCTCACCTCTTAAAGCATTAATTTTAACTGACAGGAAAGAACAAAGGGAAATAGAAGGTGACTTTGATCAGAGAGGAAGAAAGAACGTAGTACAGGGAGAAGCAAAATTATTTGAATATTAAAGGTTATTTTAGAATATTTAGGCCTATGTACATAAAACTGGAGCTGCCGGTGATTGAACCCGGGGCCTCACACATGCGAAACGTCCGCTCTACCACTGAGCTACAGATCCCGTCTGCAAAGCAAGCGGAATATACTGTAACATCTGTAAAAAATATTACTATTATACAGGCTGATTCAAAAAGAAGTTTACTACTCATTTTTTGTCATGGTTTATTAAAAAATCAAAAGAACTTTCTATAATAAAGATATTATATCATTTCAAGTTTTACTTCAAATTAGTTTAGAACGGTTGGGCACGAGAAAAGTCAAATTCCTTTTTTTAAATTAGACCCTGGCTCTTTCTAATGACGTATATTTACAATAATTCTTTGATAGATTTTTTACTAAACCAAATTAAAAATGAGTAAATTTCTTTTTGAATCAGCTTGTAGTTCAATAATCAAACACTACAATACGTTTATCTGTATACTTTATGTGTTAAGTATAGGAGGCATTGCATGGATTAACACTAACCAACGTTTATAGAGGTCTTGTGATAATGATTATTACACTTTAACCCGTTAATATGGGTGTTTACAAATCATCAAATTTAGCACAGGAGAATTCAACATAAACACAACCTGTAAAACCAACACGCGTTTAATGAAATCTTATGGAGTGCCGGGGGAATTGAACCGGAACTGCACTCTATCACTGAGCTAATCAGCTCCGTATTTACCCTCTGTTATAAAATAATGGGTATTTTTACACGGCTTAACAATTTGGGAAACAGCTGTCAAAATGAGATGGAAAGAATTACATAGCTTACTACTCTACTCGATTGCTACTCTACTCCTGCAAATTCGGAGAACCATTGGGGACCAATGTGAAAAGATGAACGTAACGTCTAAAAACTGGGTTAGAAATTCTGGACAAACTGTGTTTAGATGGGTTAACGTGTATCCTTAAACACAAAACTTGTGTTTATATAGCTAACGTTAAGTACTTAAACAAGTAAGTATTTAAACATAAAACACATTTTTGTGTTTCATTGCTAAAGCGTAACCCATCTAAACACAAGTTTGCCGGTATATCTAAAGACGTTTTTTTTTATAGTGTAGGCTTTACAGGTACACTTATTTGGATTGGTGCCATATACTTGGGCTGATGGATATCGGAAAGATAATTTCTGATTTTGCGAATAATGAACTAAATTTCATGGGCAGATAATTTTCCTTTTACAGTTACATATACGTGATATAGTTGAGGTTTTTATTCACCGAAATCCAACAGCTAACAACTCTATGTGATCTCCCAAAGATATCCAAAAAAAATCATAAAAAGAAGACAAAGGGCGTGGGTCAAGTTCTAACCGTCATCCAAGAAGAAGCTCTAAGTCAAGTTCATTCTCTGGGTATCCAAACATGGTATTACTGCACAGGATAAACATTATCTTTCACACCTTCTTAGAGGAACACTGGGATTGATCTGTGTCGAGCTGGCATGGCATCCCTCATGGAAGACAACCCTGACTGGAAATCCCGGTGCCAAGCTATTCTCAACCAGCTGTAACTTCCTCTCACGATGATTGATGGTCGACTTAGGTCGAATGATGATGATGATTATATGATGATATGATTACATGCTTTTCAACCTGACAAAAGCATACCATTCTAACTACAATCTGATCTGGAGGGTTCTAATATCAGAAGGCAGGACATTCGTCACGCAGAGTGAAACTATTATATGTGTAGATTTTTTTCACACACCAAACTGGAGTGACGTACGCGCCCTT
>JAMKCH010048349.1:0-10770 GCA_023653785.1 Ophioderma brevispina
AGATGATTTTTCCAAGTTTGGAAACCGTCATTGATCGTAAGTTTTAAAACACAAGGGCTGTTTTACATTTGTTTTCCACACAACCGTTGAAGATTGAATCAGGCTCCGGCTTATCTCCGTTTGTCGTTGATCCGTTCACATTTCAATTCGAATGGCATTTAACAACTAGGCCTACAAAATGTACAACACCACCACCATTTCTATGAACAAATATTTCATTTTAAAAGTGTAAGCGGGGAAATGCCATCGCACTCGTAATTACAAAAAATATAGTTGCTTTGGGTCCTTACTGCATGCTTTACTTGGGTTTGTATTTATTTAAAAATTAATTTCAGAACATTTACAAGTATTGCTCTTCCTGCTGATTCGTAAAACAAAATAGTTGGCTGGGAATAAAAAGTTATGTGTTCTTAAAGATAGTTCAGTGTCAAATGGGAGAAGTAGCTTTAACTGAAGAATGTCTGTAGAATTCTCGTAAGTGATTTTTTTCGAATTGGAACACTGACGAGAAAAAAACAGAAATGTCCAAAATATTAATCGCCATTCAATTACGTGTGTAGTATCCGTACGGACAGTTATGACTAAATATATCTGATTTGTCTTTATTGGGTTGTTCTTTGGTCTTATTACTTGAAGTGTATACTAGGATTAGGATATCTATACTTGTTTACAGAATGAAAAAATGGCTTTTTGAATGACTTTCTGAGTATTTTACTTATTATGAATTCACAATGTTTCTAACTAAGCTTGCCTGCTCTTCCTCTTTATCTAAAATGAGGAACTAAACACGAAACATAAAAATATTTCTAATTTATTTTCATGACACTTACGGAATCCATCCAAGAAAAAACGCTGATCATTGTTCATCTAAGTTTTTTCGAGTTCAAAAATGCTAATTTCCCAAATTTTACTTCAACGTGACAGCGGCTCACCGCTAACACAATTCAAGCATTACATACAGCAATTCCCCACCCAAAACACCCCATTTTCCCCTATATTATGATTCAGAATGTTCCTGTTAAAAATAAACAGAAATACGGCACTTGGTTGCTATCATAGTCCTAGAATAAAACCGTTTTGAATAATTTGCCTTTAACTAATTAGTTAACAACTACTCAAAGAGAGCAAAAACATTTTCAGGTTTGTAAGTTTTCAAATGCTGAAAACAAAACTACCATGCCAGCGTCAATGACTAATCACATGAGCAAAATTTGTATTACATCTGTCAAAAAGTTATCCTTGTTAAAGATTTTGTTGTTTGTAATTTTGTTATTGTTTATTTTTAAGGGTTTATTAAGTTTCTAAAAAAAAGACCTTTAAAAATGTCGTGAAAGTAATAACCGTAGCTGCCATAAAATACAACACCACACTCATTTCCAAAGATCGTGTTTTGACAGTCTTTTTTTTTAAATCATTCTGTCAAAATTTATTCCTCCTTACCATTAATCTACTCAAGCGGTTTTCCGGTCATGAATGCTGAAAGAAACACGAATATTATATTACTATAATAAATTACATAAAAACATTACAAAGGACTGATAGTTTTGATCACATAAAAATTTGTAAGCGAAGTTTGAAGCCGATTCAGTTGTACTCCCCATCGCATGTAGGGCAAGTTATGTGAACATTGCCATTTTATCAATCAATGGGTTCTAAAAAATGGATTGTAAATGTTTTATAGCAGTGACAAATACTTTTGAATGAGGCTTTACTTCTACGTAACACAAGGTTTGTTAGTACCTTTTCGAGATGAAAGAAGGTAGCAATCATTGGCTTTGTCTGCTTACGTCGAGAAGACTTTCCTTAAGTGCATTCAGTGCCAACAGGTAGCTTAGGCTTTGCTTTGTCGTAATCAGGAAGGAGTACCCAGCAAAAAATGACAAGGAATACATTGAAACAAGGCCGATTTTAACCGAAATGGAATACACTCCCAAATCACTTAATAAAATGAATCAATTTAACCTGGTAAATTACAGTGGTTGTTAAGTTGAAGTGTCCTGAAATTTGAAAACAAATATTTAAACCAACCGTTGTGTTTTTTTCTGCCTAGCATTTCTAACACTAAAATAAACCAAACAACACAAACACCTGAAAACTCCCTTCCGGTCCAAAGCCTCATTTCACCCAAAGAAATCCTTGTATTAAATAATTAAAATTGGGATTTATTAAACGTGGTATGGGAAAGCGAGTACGGTCCCTTGTGCTGAAATACCGGTTTCTACGATATCGAAATTATACTAAATTCTTGAGGAATGAATAGGGTAAAGGTTCATGAGGTGAACAAAAACCGGTACTTTTTCGTTTCATCAAGTTAATAGTCTGAATCAGGCTCTATATTGGTATCCTAATTAGCACACTTTATTACAGTTACAAGAAACCAAGGTGGAGGAGAGATTTAAGGATTAAGGTTACTCTTACTACTGATGAATATACCTTGTGCAATAAAAGTTGAACAGGGGTGGCGATGAAAAACTAATTTGGGTCCCTACATACACACTCTACACTTTGAAATGATGTAGCTCCATTACTATGATGAAAAACCAAAAAAAATTCAACATAGGATTAAAAAGAATTACCAGGTAGTGTGGCAACACTAATTAAAATATTGATCTGTTAAATAAAGTAGTAGAGAGGTTAGAGACCTTTAACGTGACTCATTTCATTAGATTTTTTGACAGAAATCACCAGTGCCCAAATTCAGGACAGTCTCTGGCGGTAGGAATCACGATAGCGAGGTTGTGAAACCCATAAGGCTAACGCGAACGCCTATTCGAACGTCTGTCTATTCCTGTAACACAGTGATTTTCAATAGGCAGGCGGTAAGAATAGACTTTCGCGTTTAGACGTTTATGGGTTTCCGCAACCTCGCTAATATCGCTTATTTGGAACCTCATGACCTTCAATCTCCTTTCTACTACTTATCAATTAGGCTTCTGGTTTTAGCACACCTAGAAATCCAGTCTAGAATGTTAACACATAAACTAATAAAAAAGGTGTGTTCGTTCAGCTTTATTTCACTAAATAAAGTAATGCTGTAGCCCCTTCCAATAGACGTAAAGTGATGTAAAATGTTGAAGATTTAATGACTATTTGTAAGATTCACAAACGGTGCTGGACCTTGTATTGTTAGTTCTGAGATATTGTTAAGCAAAATACAATAATTAAGGACAGTAGAATCCAGACATGTTAACAATGTATCGAACGTTTCCTTGAATTGAATCGCTAGTCGTCTCTTTCATCCACCTACCTCCCTTGTGTCTCATTCACACCGTTCTTGCCAAACTTTTCACCTACAAACCACACTCACACATGCTCGCCACTTGATTTTGAAATTCTATACCTTTTGCAACCTGGCAAATCTGGACTTCATTCAGCACATATTAAAACCACAAGGTGTGGGTGGATAGAGCATAACAAATACAATTTGTATACCCCGTTGTATTGCCTTATTAAGTTTGAGAACCCTGTGGCGTAAGTCACAGTGGGACAAGAAATGTATGCCACCAAATATCTAAAGGGTTTCTGACAAGATGGGTGCGTTATGTATGTTCATTTGTGCCATATAAACCTCCCTGAGGATGTATGTGCACCGCATTTTTTGTAACAAGATGTTACTGGTTTTTGCCTTTTAACACTTTGTACACTAGAGCGGGTTTCCAGCAACGGCGTTCACATTGGTTATAAAGTTGTCAGAAACGTTCACCTTTATGGTTTTATTCATAAAATCCGACCTATAGACATACCCAACAGATTAAACGCGACTTATCATTACCCATTGATTATTACAAAATGGCCTCAGGTCATCGATTAGAATCAAAACAAAAACAATATGCAGCAGTGTGCGAAGAACCTACACATGCCATAACTACCCTCCGAGAAAACTATCTACTGCGACGAACAATGGCATGGTTTTTATTTCAGTAATAAATTTTCTCATGGACGACACGCACCTTGCTTTGCTTTCTGGTAGAACTGTATTTCAGATTCTCGATTCCCCCTTAAGCGGATAATCTCATTAAAGAGAAGCCTTTGAATGAGGAACTTATATTTGGCAGAGCTATATATGACCTTACCGCAAAATATCAACTCTGTAATGACCTTGTTCAAATGACATCATCATTTGATGATGAAATTTGATCGTTTCGAGTATTTCAGAAGAAAAACCTATACATATCGAGAGATGAATGCTTTTGTAGGTTCTCACAGACCGCCCTGTCTAGGAATATTTAAAAGTGTCTCAAAGTCAAATTGAACAAAATATTTTGCACAATATAATTTATCTATCAACAATTTATCTATAATTTATCTATCAACAGTCCAGAAGAAAGCGTACAAGTACGTACATACGTCATAATTTCCCACAATGCAATGCAACTTTTTAAAGAAATACATATGGTTTTAACATTTCACCCCGGGGCAGTTTATTTTTACAGTTCTGAAGCTGCAATCTTCACTACATAGAGTTTTAAAGCTTATTAATGTATGTGCGAATTTTTGATATTTTTTCAAATAAAAGATATTAATTAATTAAGAAAATTAACATGACGTAATCAATAATATTTTTTTCAATAATTAAATTTTGACATATGAAATCAAAATTTTGACACATAGAATTTGTTTATAATGTTGTTTGGCATTATAAAATAAGTATCCTTTCTCGTCTGCGCTGATCAACCTTATTCTTTAAATAAGTAAAAACAAATAATTTAAAACAATATCACCATCCACACGATACTACGTATTTGAAATGAAAAAAACAAACCTACCATAATAAAGTACCTTAAAGTCGAGTTAATATAGCTTTACCAGTTCTTGGGATCGCACTTTAAATCTTTAAAATAAACGTAAAGGTATAGCAGTTATTCCTTAAATCGTGGAAAATCGTGTATTTACCACACCCGGCATCCTAAACTACACAAGCAGTGTTATACCAATTTGGCACGTCTGTAACTATATTTACCAATGGCACCGTCCCTCGAGCACATTGGTACAAGCGTAAAGAAGTTAAATATTTTACATAAAATAGCCTTACTGAACATGCTTATTACGTTTTGAAATATCAATGTCATGTATGTGAAGTAAGGTGTTAGTAATAGATTTGAGAAAATGCAAAACTTCATATTATACTTAAAGCTTTCCTTTGATTCTGTTATTTTTGTTATAAAGTGGTAACACGTTGGCTTTGGATCACTTTTGCAATCGATTCTCTAGTGCCTTAAGGGGTTGTACTTAATCCTTATTTTTTATGGATCATTACTTTGAAAGATTTTTCCCAAAACTTGGGTATTTGTTGATATTAATATATTTTGATAATTAGAAGGTCGAAAATGTAATTCCTTCACACAGGCGGTATAAGCATACATAATGAATATTAACTGCTATCCTTCTTGATATAAATCAGAATAGAAAAAAAAAATAATCATAAATCTTAGTACCAGACAATTTCGAACGGTTTGAATTCTTATATTGAATTCGAACTTTACACACACACAAATATTGTCACCTACCGTAGTGTGACATGCAGAATAACGACTACAACAATTAGGACCAAATCAATACTCAACCAGCGGCGTTTCCGGTTCTGCACGGTTCAAGCGGTGCATTAATCCGCCACTCAATCTTCTGAATCATTTAATCGATTACTTAATTCAGCAAACTCAATGATTAATTGAATCGCCAAAGAACAGGGGCAGAAACGGAAAACGCCCGCCAGTTGAGTATTGAATCCGTCACTACATCTTGTGAGGAATAAATTGTGTTGCGCAGTATGACAATGGTAGTTGAATTCAGTGCGTTTTTATGTAATTATTTCAAGAAATGATGCGTTACCGTTGAAAAAGGGTCAGGTTGTCCTGGAACAAACATTCTTATTTGACTATTGCTGTTTCGATACCAGTGGATAATTATTATGTAGGCTTACCTCCTTGTGAACGAATTAAATCGTTCAACGTGCACATAAATCGGGACAAACACCTTTAAACACTGCAAATAAATAAGAGAATGAAATTATATTTTGAGTATTTCAAGGTCACAAATGAAGGATGGTGGATGCTATCATATTCCCAAATCAAATATGGAAGAGTTGACATAGTAGTTGTAAATTAAGAAAATCTCAAATTCTGAAAATAATTTTACCCATAGTAATGAATAACAGAAGTTCCTGTAGAATAAGTTTAATATTTAATTGCAAAAACCTATGTATCAGTCAGATATTTGGTGTCAGTTCTTACATTATAATCTAGTTTGTATGGATCGTTGACTGCTCTTTGTTCAGCAAAGGCACTATCAGTGATTTGCTAAATTAGAAAATTTAAAAAAATAATCAAAAATCAGATTTTACATTTCTGTAACAAGTATAGGCATCATAACATACCCTGCAAATGATAAGACCAAAACCACCCTAATATGGACAAAATCGGACATTTAAGTCATTACTGTCCATACGGACACTTGTACAACGCGTAATTGAATGGAGATTAATCCTTTGGGAACTAACGGCGACTCAAGTCGCCGATCAAAATTACTATCTGTTAATTTCTGCTTCAAAAAGGTAAAAAATGTTAATTTTCCTGGGCACATTCAGAATTAGCATGAACAATGCATTTATATGAGTCGAAATAAGCCTATAGTTCTTGTTGGTGTTTTAGATGGTTTTCCAAACCACCTGCAAACATTTGGAAGGTCCCTTCTAAAGCCACTGACTTATGTGTTACAACGTATACAGAACTGGCCAGGCCCCAAAGGGTTAATATCTTTGAACACTGCCGTTTTCTTCCTTTTCTGTTAATTCTTCAGTTGGAAAAAGTAACTTATGAGAATTCTACAGACTTATTCTTCACTTTTAAGCTTTTCGAAGTAAATTTCAAATATTTGACTCCTTCGAGTGGATCGCTGATAGTGAGTTTAATCGCACGTCAATACAACCGCGATAAAAAATAGACAGGAAGCCTACATTTACTAAAATACATGTTTACATTTGCAGGAGAAGATCTTACTATTTCAAAAATGCATTCTTGCTATTATTTCATTTCTGTGTAGCAAATGTTCCATGTTGATCTTCACATAGGTGACGATTAGGTAAATAAATTTGACGAATTGTGAACTCATCTTGATGACCGTGCGCAAAACCCACTTCCAATTTGATCATCGCAATATTTTGCTACCCTTTAGAAGATAAACAGATGTTATTATTTCCAAGCACTATTTCGCCTTATCATAGATATAGTAAAACATATCGCCCGAGGAATCAATTCACTCCACATACATCGGGTTAAATGTATAAGAGGCGGATACTTGGAGACACTTACATTGTACATTCAAGAAACAAGCGTCTTATTTGATTACCGATCCATATGGTCGATTTCTGCGGTTGACACACTATGTAAATATAAGTCTGCATATCTTTGAGGATGTTGAACAAACGCATGCTCTAAATAAGCTATGTGCTGAAAGCGTGAGAATCACACAATGTCCGGTCTGGTCCCAAGTTCCAAAAAAGGCAGATTAATCAATTTTGTTTCAATTGATATTCTCAAGAAAAAAATAATAGGTAACGTCCCTTATTACTAAAAAGTGTTTTATCTGATAAATGTTAACTGATATTGTAACACTCGACGGATTGATGAATGACACTTAAATTGCCTTCATCTATTAAGACATTCAACTACGAACCTAATATTCTCATGCTCGATATAGCTAGTACACTGTGTTAAGAACAACAGTAGCAACCCTGAAAATTGTTCGTCCACACGGCAGAAAAATTACTATTTCACGATAAAGCAGCCAGAGGTTGCCAGGTGGTCTTCTACTTGGGTTCTTCTTTTTAGGAGGAATTGTCTTTAATGAAGAGGCCTTAAAAAGCTTATATTGCCCCATGGACGTTTATTATATATTAAAGTCACTATCAAGTGATTTGCTACCAGAAAATCGAAAAATATCATCACAATATCACTTTTTTGCATGTTTTGTTACAAGTATTAGATTTTTTTCGAACTTGTAGGTAATTTATGGGTATCTATACTTTTTACAGCTGCAAAAATTTTTGATTTTTGATGATGTTTTTTTTTCGATTTTCTGATTTAGCAAATCACTGGAGAGTGTCTTTCAATTACCATCGTCATCACCCTTCTGAAATCGTACTCTCCTTGGCCAGTTTTATAGCATTTGGTGTATGTTTATTGTGTCTAGATCGTGTGGAATAACCTTTTGAAGCGCATCAATCGAGACGAGAAGTTTTTTATGAATTAATTTTGAAGTATTTTTTATTTTAGCGCTGTATGTCTTTAATTTTAGTTGCCATAATGCAACCATATATTATTCTTTTTCCATTTTTCTTCTTTTCTTTTCTTTAAATTTTTACATTTACAATGATGCTCCGAGCATCGGTGCTATAGCCTTTCAATGCCATCTTCAGAGAGGAGTGAGGCAATATAGGCATACACGCATAATGAAAATAGTCTTAAGTTATGCGATTTGTTTTGCGCTTGAAACAAACCGTTATACTGTTTACTCCAAGAATAAGTTTTTGATGAAACAACCATAAACACAGCATGCCGTAAAATATTTCAGGCCCCTAGTGTACCACTAAGAAACAGCAATACTTCAAGATTGGAACCCGCCCATTCAAAGCAATACATTAAACCACATTAAATCGGTGAATGGCATGAAAATAAATTTTACTGCCTATCAGCTTGCCCACTCTATTGCAATGTCTAGAAGCATTCAGATTGTTTTTGTTTGTTTGTTTGTTTATTTGTTTGTTTGTTTTGTTTGTCTGTTTGTTCGTTGTTTGTCCTAACAAGGATTCCATTCTGGGATTTCATTCCTTCTCGCTCGGCAAATTACCCACATAACCTACCAGCGTCCAAAAAATAGGTAAAACAAGAAAATTCCTTCAGAAGCATTGAATTGCAAGCCACGATCCTCCTTTCTTGCCATCCTACCTTTATTTACACGTACTTGACTGCTGAAGGATATACATGTATATGTTTTATCAACTTAAGATTCTGCTTCCTTCGTTTTGAAATGGTCGGGTTGATACAGCTATTCATCACTGAATATCTATCAAATTTAACTGTCCATGTTCGTTTGATTAAAGCCACGGCGATTGACTTGGTTGCCTATGTAAAGCAATCGTATTGAGTCGTATCCGGGTAGACCATTTTATCACTCTGAACAGTATCTAGATAATTCCAGGATTGAGGAAGAAATATTCCAATAATACAGAGATAATTTGGTTTTGAGAAAATCAGGCGACGAAGGTAATTGTTCAAAGGGCGGATGGACCTTTTTCAAGCATGGGCGTAGGGTGTTTGTTTATTTGTTTGTCTGTTGATTTGTCTGTTTGTTTGTTTGCTTCTTTGGGGTTGTTTTATTTTGTTCTTTGTTCTTTGTCAAATGACCTTTAAAATCACCCAAATTTGTAAAAGAATTCCTTTTGCACTCGCTTTGCTCACATTGTTTATTCAAAATCAACCCATTTGATTATGACTGATTTCACATGAGTACAGAACATTTACCACAAACAAATTCTAAAAAGCGATACATCGCGGTCAATTAGAACAGTTTTTTAATCGCTGGGCCAAAAGACTAAATAGCTCGTATAAAATGATGTTACTAAGGAAATTGTGAACTATAAGAACGTAGTCGGTGATGAATTTATATTAGAGCATGATATTTTACATCAATTGTTCACGTTCTACCGAATCAATAAATTAAAATTTATGTGAAACCGATACTTCAGAGTAATTATCACATAAAGATATATCAAACTGCCAGTCAACGATTGCTACATAACATATTTAAAGGCTGATTCGTAGATTTCGAAATATAATTGTTTTGGCGTATTAATTCAAAAATAGTCAACTTAAATTGAAGATTGACGTTTCCAAAATTGGATTTTGCGTTTTATGTAGTGAACCTTTGCATGTAGTGTAACAGTACCATAGGATACTGTGTATAATAAAAAATCCGGAATTTTATAACAAAGTTGTAAACTTCTATATACGGTATATGAAGAACATCGATTTGAGCTTAGCTAATTTACATATTGATTAGTAGGTTGACACGAATTATGTATATATGAATAAGGGCACCTTAAGGTAGTCAGCCTTTAATTAGAAGGATATTATCCTCTATTGAGTATCGCCTTTACGAACGTTTCTGACAATATTCGCTAGATATGGAGCTCTGGAGGTCATATTGTTCATTAGTTCATCGTTCATTTGTTCGTCGTTTTCAAAGAACACCTACAATGACCCATAACCGTACGTTCGGAGTTGAGGGAAACTAATTTCCTACACAAATCTTATTTTAAGTCTCACTAATAAAAGAAAATATTGGCTAGATATAGAAATCCAATTATTCATTATACCTTTTTTCAGAGAAATCCCATACAGTTGTCCTTCAGGGCCACCGCAGGTCATAATGAATGGAAATGTTTAAGTCAGATTTTCTTAATTTCAATATAGGACCTATAAGGTATAAATTGTGCAAAGCAAATGACTCACGAAATCCACAAAACGATGCGAGGGTTTTGGCCAAGGTCACATCTTTGAAGATAACTTTTAAAGATTTATGCCGTGAAATATGTTAATATCGGTAAAGGTGGCTTGGGAGGGCTAGATCCACCTTCAACGATACATTGATGTCATAAAGTATAATGCATTATAGTAGTATGATAGTAGAAGGGTTTGAAATGAAGTTCTTAATATCAGTAGTAAAGGTAGTTTGAGTGAGCTCGAACGACCTTCAGCGGTACATTGATGTACC
>JAMKCH010048350.1:0-11335 GCA_023653785.1 Ophioderma brevispina
AGGCGACAGTATTTACTTGTACTCGGGCCATTTGGGGCGTTTTTTGTTTGCGATCTCCGTAAAATGTCGTTCAATTTTGGGGGGGGGCCGGGTGAAAATGGTACGTGCAATTTACTGTCATGCTGGTGTTTGAACCCCCTAGAAATTGTCGGTGTTATTCTTTAGCCACAAAAGTTTTGTTAGGTAAAAAAAACGGGTGTTTTTTAAAATTTGTTTGTTTTTACTTTAAATGGAAAGTGTTGGTTTGTTTACTGGATTTGAAGTAGTCAGAGTCAGCTAATAAGACTTTAAAGATGTATCTGAAAAGTGCGCTTTCTAGAGTGCGGATTTGTTTAAAATCGCGTATATGTGTAGTGAAAATAAATATTGCTGCCAAAAAAGGAAATCGTGACGGTTGATTTCACCATCCCTCAGGCGATTTGTAACGTAGGGTATTTGGGTAAGTACAACTGTGGTAATAGCGGGATAGTTCGAGGTTACTTAACTGGACAGCCATATTACGCCCGGGCTATGACGTGTTGTCAAGCTAAATAGCGGGGGTTACATGGAAGAGCTTTTTGATGAATTAACCAATGATATCATTGTGCAGCGCCCTAACATAGCGAAGACGTACACAGATTAATTAGAGCCTGAAACGTTTACCTTACCTCCACTGGCTCTGTGGCTTTTCCCTCTGGCATTGATTTTATTTAAATTAGGATCTGTTGGTGTGGGTTCGAAAGCCACTTTGGGCTGATGTTTTTTGGGGGGGGTATGTCTTTGTTTAATTGATTTTTAGAAATTTTATTGTTGGGGCTAACAGATTTTTTTTCGCCTATGACCATCAACAAAAGTCATACCATATGGGCCTAAATTATAACAAAAGAAATTAACACAAATAAAATGAATTAAATAACAATGGAATGAAATAAAGAAAAAGATCAGTACAAATTAAAAATGACACAATAAGAAAACAAAAAATAATAATAAACGCGATGAGAAAATTAATAAAAAAAATTATCGTGTACACTAGTCTTAGAGTATCATTAAAAATCAATCGTTAAAATAAAAAAAGAAATAGCATAATTACAGATATTTATTATAGCGCCTTCCCAAAAAGAATGAAATATAAATGAATAAATGGAACCACATAAATTTTTTAAAAATCAGTACAAAATAAAAATAAAGCATTTTTTTTTAATAATTTAAAAAAAAATAAAAGCCAAAATGGTAGGAAAATAAATATAACGGGAGGATACTAAAAAATATTTTAAAAATTAATCAAAGCGTAACACAAAAATATTTAATAATATAAATCATAAAATGAAAATAAACTAAATTATTAACACTAAACAAAATAAAGATGACTAAATAAAGTTAAAATAAAACAAAGTAATAAACACAAATACAATTACAAAATTAAAAACCAAAAATTTTGAATTAAATACAAATATAAAACGTAAATCGTTACAATAAAAAATTGATATGAACAAATTAAAGGATGACTAAATAGGTAAAAAGTAAATAATAGAAAATTAACACATATACAATTACATAATTAAAACAAAATAAACACTATGAAAAAAATCTTACATTATAAATTAACATCAAAATAAACAAAGAATTAATTATTTTTTTTTTTTTAATAAAAAAAACGAGGAATGTTCACGAATGAAGATTATTATTGTAAACCCATGGAGTCATATTCCAAGCAATTGTCTAGAAAACTTACAGCTTCATTTGGACATCCAGTCACCTACAAACCTTGCATGTGTGTATATATCAGACAACACTAGGGGCCACCACAACAGCTACAACCGCACCACTGTAGGGGGGGGGAAAAAAATTTTTCTTGAACCCCCAGGCACAATTGTTTCCAATGTCTTCGCATTGCGAACACCCATACCAGATTACTGGGTTCAGTCCAGTCATTGGAGATTTTCCGGAGTCGCCTGAAGCCACTCAAACTCCGCTAGCTAGCCACACGGCCTTCTTTTTATTGCCACCAGTCTTGTCTGTACCACTAGTTGATCTTTGTTCCTGGACCAAGCCCTTTGCACCGAGTACAACAATACTCTACTACTGAGTGATGTATGATTGGAAGATAGATAAATAGATGGTCCAACTTATTACAGTTAACAGTAACCTAAAAAACTTGTTTTTACAAGTCGCATGAACATGCAGCCACGGAATTACAATTATCTTTGAATCAATTAAAACAATCTAAAACAATTGCAGGAAAACGTCTGCTTTCAATTCAACATACAAAAATTCCAGCCAAACTCAGTTATCAAAAACAAATGCTCAGAGCGACCGATAAGGTTTTGAACAGAGCCATCACAACCACCGCCAACTGCCAACCCGCCACTGGCAACACACACTTTACCAGCCTCCCCCCCAACCAGTCCCCAACTAGCACAGCAAAACCTAAAACTAGAAAGCCGAGAACCGCAATTCTAGTTTGTATTAAGGTTTGTCAACTTCATACTTTTTTTTCCCTAGTTTGTAATTTATGACCTATGTTGCTCACATGAAAAATTGTTTTAAAGAAACGTGTGCAAAGAAGTTTCAATTTTTATTGTAGCCCTTGGGAAAAAGCTTTGTTGCAGAAAACCATGCATACGTAACTAATTTGGTTTTTGACATTGCAACAACCTGACGGGCAGCCATAGCTAGGGGCTTCCTGCTTGATATAACCCAAAATGTGCACATTAGTGCAGATTTTGAAATTGTACCAACTCAAGAATGGTACAGAGGTACAAAAAGAATTGAAAAACTTTTGGGTAAAATCATAAATATAATGGACTATGTATGGGGGATCAATTCTGACCATCATTGGATGGTAGATCTGTATAGCTTATAACATGTTCGCATTTAGGCCATTTTGTGTCGTATGCAAGAATGGCAGAAGGCACTAGGGATTACGCTGGTCGTATGGTCTGTGTGTGTATCTGTGTGTGTGTGTGTTTGGTCAAATTGTTAACCCTGAATATATTGCATGCCTATGAGTTAAGTAAGGGCTACGAGGATGTAACTTGGTGGAAAGAAGCAGGTTGAGTTGGTGACCTCATGTGACCCTGGTCACCTCAGTGACCTTTGGTCCATTCGCAAGCCGCAATGCAGACGACACTAGCGGTCTGAGGACTACATGTTAGTTTTTCCTTATCAGCATTTAGCATTAAGTTCTTTTTTTCTTTGATAAACTATGAAATTTGTTTGTTGGCCACAAAGGGACTGAGGAAAAAGTGAAAACAAAAATGGTAGTTTAAATCCTGCCATTTTGATACCTTTTCCAACTAAAAATATGTATATGCTTAGGTGTTTCCCATTTTCTGTTCAGACAAGTTTTGTTTTCTAAAGATGGCTTATTTCCATGTGAGGGCCATGCCTGACAGAAACATAACAGATCTGTATCAAATGAAAGTATGGTCTTGGAAAGCTAAATCTAAAGTACACTCTTTTGCATGAAATTAAGGCTGATGAGGATTTCACTGGCGTAAACCCAGTGGGTGCAAAGGCAACACGAGCCCCCAGATTGCATGTATGCCTTAAAGCAGATCAAGTCATTTTGTCACCAAAATTCAAAATGCCATTTGTCTCTAAATTGCTAGTGTTAGGTAATATCAACACCTAATATTACAGTCCTTGTGAAAAAACAGAATAACTGCATTTTAAAGTTGTATTGAAGATGCCATTACGACTGTTTTGTTTAATAAAAGTCGGATCCCGACTTTTATTAGAAACAAGCAGAAAAATAATTTCTGGCAAATACGGCGTGGTAAGCTTAAACCACTTAAGACAGGGTTGTCTTCTACTACAAACCAACCAATACAACAGTGCCAAAAAATGGACTCTCGTGAAAAATAGGGGGCACGTTTGTTTACATTTGAAGAAATCCGATGATAGTGGCTTTAAGGTTTAAAACATCTTTCACACAGGATGTAAGCATGCGGTGTGCTTGCCGAATAAAGGTGGACAGTTAAGCTCAATCATACAGCCAATTTTGTTGCTAGAAACCACTCCAGACTGTCAAGACTGATGCGTTGGCATTTTTTCGAAAATCGTGAGCAGTTTTCGTTTTATGTGTAGTTTTGGCAAGGGCTGCGACCAGAGGCATTTGAATCAATCCCAAATGCATTGCAATTTGCCTATACTGTACTGTACAAAAAAACTCATGTCAGTACTTAGGGATAAAAGTGTACGAGAAGCTAGAGGACCACAAAATCTGATCATGCTAAAAATTCCTTAAGCACTAACACTTTGGGGCTAAAATGAGTGCCAAAAGTCGGTGTTTTTATTGTGTGAAGAATAGGATTTTGGTGGACACTGACCCGATGAGGTGCAAATTTCCCAAAATGGTGGCATTGTGGGTTGGACTCAAATACACCTCCTGGTCTGCGAATATCAGTACAGTCTTCTGCAGTTTAACAATTATTGCTTAAAACACTTCCAGATTGTCAAGATGGTGCGATTGGGCATTTTTTAAAATCAATTTCTTTTTCATGGTGCAGTTTGGCAAGGTCTGAGGACTGCCGTGAAGTCTTCTGCAGTCTGGTGTGGTCGGAGAATGTGACAAAATTTGAAGAAGCCGCCACAATTTTCTCAACCTAAAAAAAATCGTGGGGTTTTTGAAGCAGGAAGGTTAGCATAAACACATAACTCATGAGGGGTTCGGAAGCGGTAGCCAATGAGTTGCAGATCATGGTTGTGTTGCAGTTGGAAAGTGGTCGGTATGAGTTTGCTCAAGCGGGAGAGAAGATGCAACCAACTGGACACGTTAAATCCTCGACTACACTCGGGACCACGGCAAATTAAGTTAGCCGAGTTGGACGTCCTTGATAGCAACATGTCACAACTTCTGCTGTCGTGTTTAAGAGCTGCGAATGATTTCAATTTTCAATTTCATGTTTATTGACATAGGCCTCTAGACCAAATCATATCATATCACATAATAACAGTAAAGTAACCTTACCGAGGGTGGTGAACAATAATCAATTTATTTCTGAGATTTAAGAACAAATAGATTAAATCTTACCAACTTTGTGAATTCTTTTTCTGCACTTGTCAGTAATCGTATGAATGTAATATGAGTAGGGTATCTTTGGTAATAGCGAGGAAGCAGCCTTAACTCTATAGATCTTGATAATATGGGCACACCAGAGCAAAAATGGTATTCAGTTCATAGCATTTAAATCACATCGTATGTACACCAAACCACGATTTTCGATTGACGGACTGAACAAAATGGCCATCACCGATTTTAACCTTATGCTTGATCTTGATGATTTTATGATTGATAAAATTTTGCAAGTTGTGGAACAAGGACTGATGAAGCTGATTTTGGGAAAAAAATGTGGTTCTTGTGTAGTGGGAGAGGGTGGGTAGGGAGCTGTCTTCTATTGAACTGTATCTTTAGGTGACATTTAAATTGCTTTCTTGTTAAATTATTGAACTGACTTCAGTACTGTGGGGAACATTCCAAACATCCAATTTGTACTGGTACTAAAATTCACAATTGATCACTGCTATTATGATTTGTATCACGAATGATACCAGTTTAATAATTGTTATACATGCTAATTCTTGGGGAAAGTTATAACAGCTAGTTTTTGTTCCTCTTAATCTCCAACTTTCCAAAATACTAGGATGCCAAAAATGATAGCTTGCTCCAAGGGCTCAACCATGTTAATCCATTAGGCACTTCTGATAGAAAATGATGCCATGGATCAGAGAATTCTGAGGATGTAGGACGCTCCCTTCCCCAAACCTTGATAGAAATTTTGCCTTTGCCATGGATACAGCTCATTGTGATGTGTCAAGCCTCTAATTGATCTGTCACAAATATGGATGAACCATATTCTGTTCAGGTAGTAATTCAGTCAGTTCAACTCAGACAGAGCCCCTTGTTCACCCTTTTAATTAGGCTTTTTCTTGCATTTGCAATAATTTTGTCTCAGTTCTATAAATGAGAAACATCAAAACCAGAAAAACCACAAAGCTAATAATCAAGGTGGTCACCCTGACTAGCACTACTACTGCACTTGACCACAATGTTTATTTGTGGTTTTATAAGTTGAATTAACTGGTACCTGGGATCTACTATGCACATTACAATAACTAGGAAGTACATGTATACATTTATTCAATGCTGAAGCACTGATTTCCAAGCTCTGCAAACACAATGTTCAAAATAATTACGTCTGAGAATAAATGGAATGTGTGAAAAAATAAATTGCAAGATTATCAGTTCTTGCAGACCGTCCATGGTCAAGGCTAGTAAAATGAATATTCTTGTGACTGGGTCTACACAAAAACATGTGACTGGATCATTGAAGTTCTGCTTCATGTAGGAATGTGTTTTAATATTGTTACTCTTAGTTTTCTATACTCTTGCTCATAATTTCTTGGACATAACAAACGCACACATTGATCATTGCATGTACAGTGTCTACATGCAACGCAATGGTGCTCCATTTTGGTGTGGAAGCGGGTGTACGTTCTAAACTCTCCAAGAAATTATGATCCAGAGTATAAAAGGAGCAATCAAAGCTGTATTCAAAACAGTGCATGAAACCCCTTAATGTGGCAAAAAGTATTAGTTGCTAGCCATTCACCAAATTAATATATTGCAAAAATATTTTGCTTGACAGTACAGTATAGATGTGAAGGCTACATGAGGATAACTGTCTTAATGGAATGCTAAGCAGAGCAGTTGTAAATGTGGTGTCAATAACTTACTGGGAATCATACTAAAATGTCCTTACTCTCCAAGGTCTTGTATTACAGATTGTGAAATTGATAAGAAAACTATTGAAGTAAAAATCTATTTAAATGAGCAATTCTGCTTGTATTGTAATTTATTTCTTTTGACTGATTCAAGTGTAATCTGTGAATTTGTTTTCTAATTGCAGAGTCTGAACAGTAGAAATAAAGCCCTGATGAAGGACAAAAAGCGACTGCTAGTCATCAACAAAATTGAGATTGACAGATTGGAGAAGGAAAAGGTAAATTAAAAGGTTACATAATATTCCTTCCTATTCAGCATGTATTTGCTCAAGTATGAGAGAAATTGCATAAGTATTCCCACTTAGCATTCACAATGAAAGAGATAAGCATGCTAAAAATCATAAGCATTCCAACTTAGCATTCCCATTATACAGTGTGAGTCAAAAGGAATTCTACTTTCCATTTAAGAATCAGTATACATTGGGTGGGGTTAACTGTGCAGACATGCTATATCATTGATGTTTCACTATTCATTATAAGACCATATTGGACAGCTTAATTGTTCTCAAGTTTTAATATGATGAGTAGGCATTGCATTATCAGTCATAAAGCATGTTTCAGCATATTTTATACATATCAAAACCTGATACAATTTTAATAGCTCTATTTTCTTCTGACACGATGATTTATATCGTAGATAGTGGTGTACCGACCTGGGGAGTCAAGTTGTCCCCTCTGGGGGGTGAACTTGTCATCTCTGGCTAAAAAAAAGAGCAGAACCAAATGGACCAAAATTTGCATTTTCATCTCTCTTTTTTTTTTTAATTTTTAGCAATTTTAGCCTAAATTTGGGCCAAATTAATGAAAAGTGACATTTTTTATGTACATTTTGGTTCCATTCAGAATTCTTTGGAGGAAATTACTTGAGATTGTTTGATCCCTCTGGTGGGACGACTTGGGAATTTTGCCCCCTCTGGATCAATTGCCTCAGTACGCCACTGATTGGAGATGATCTTATTTTTAAAAATCAAAAGTTGAAATAATCAGGCATGCAAATTTCGGTTTAAAAACCGAATGCAATTTTTCTTGGGGTTTTTGCCCGAATATACGCATTTTCATTATCTTCAGCCAGATTCTGGGTATTTTTGCCATATTTCATGCTGTTTTTCGGGGGGTTTTTTACCACTTTCATTTTTTTTGGAAAGTTAACTTTCATGCCTGAATAATGTACTTTTAAGCACTTTCTACAGGATTCATGTAAATTTGTAAAAGGTTGACTAACACAAAGCAATCAAATTGGTAGAAAATTGTGAAAAGTTACTCAAAGCAATATTGACTGAAACTTTGATCGAGTTAACCAACTTAATCACCGGGTTAGGTTTTTACGTGAGTGTCATGATAAATTGATATAACAATGGAAAGTAGTGAATATGCATTATTCAAAGTTACTTTCACAGATCAGATTTTGCTGAATTAAGAGTAGCAGATTTAAATGCTGGTAATGTATTTGTGATGTTCTTCATGTCAGACTTATTTGAATAGATCAAATTTGGGTTATTAATACCAAAGTTTTTCTTATAGTTGATTTCAATTACTTGGTGAATCCTAGTTGCATGTCTTTTAACACCATAGAAAATACGATTTCTTTTTTAGGGCTTGAAACCTTTGGAGTAAAACGTAAAAATCTGATTGTCCCATTTGTAAATGCATGGCCTGGGAGATTGTGGTAATGAAGTTCTGGCCTTGGTATTATGATCGCATACTGGGTCAAGTGAACTGTTCAAACGTGTTAGGAGGGGGACATCAATTCAAAGCTGAATTATGAATGAAATGTATTGGTTAATAATGCACACCGATAATGCGACCATGTTTTATATTCAAGTTTGATGATGCATTGATGCAGATTTGCAACTCGGGTGATAATGCAAACATGCATATTCAAATTTGCAGGAAAAAAAAAAAACCCCAACACATGAATTGCAAAAAAGCTACCTGCACTAAGCTCATTGACTTCATCATTTGCACCAATGATCGCTTGCAGATGGTCCTTAAGCATGATGTGTGACATAGTGTTGGAAAGTAACATGGTATTCTCAACTTCACTATTCTCAGTCCCTACCAAATTGGTCCAAATTGACTAAAACTGAAAAGATTATCCTGTGGGTTACCATGCTTAGTTCATGAATCTGGCACGGATCCAAGTTGGTGCCAGGGATACATTGGAACCTCCCCCCAATCCCCCATCAAATGTGTTAGCCTTTGGACGATAGAGCTTCTCGACATTATTTTTAGGATTCTTGGTCTCTTTGCTAAATAATTCTTTATCTATCTTACACTTTGCTTGGACCATCTCGTCTTTCACCATGCGTTCACTGTTGAACTGTTACCTCCAATGATAAATTTTGATACAAAAAAATTGATGTCTGGTTACTATCAGGCTGGCCCTTCATAAATGTTATTTATCAATTAGTTCTAAGCTGACTTATTTTGAGCAATAATTCTCTCATTTAATAAAAAAGACCACAGTTGTGAACACATACAAAATGATAGCCATGCCCTGCCCTTTAGTAAGTCAACGCTCTATAGGCAAGTACAAAATTGTCCGCGGAGATTTTGTCATCAATGACACTCGAGAAGCTACTTTATTGTTCATGTAAGCATATTATTGTTCTAAAAAGCAGTTATATGGGAATTGTTTGGGTTCAGGTTTCAAGCTCAAGTGGCATGCTGAGTCTACTGCACATTGCTCATATCAAAGCTCTAGAAATGGTAACATGATGTGGGTTATTTGTCAAGGTTGACGTTTTTATTGATGTTTGAAATTTGATGAGGAGTCTGAAAATTTGACGTGTGAGCCGAGCTTTATTAGATCTGATTTCCTACCCATGTTGGATTAGTGAATTGTGTGTTACTCGAAGGCCACCGTCTAGTCAGGCCTTCTTTTTATCTTTGAAAATGTAAAGTTATCAAGGGACAAAATACTTTTGGGGATACGGGGGCATTTGAGCAAAATTATGCCAAAAAGAGCGCTCGTAGTGATTTACCATAGCCAAAAATTTCTACGGAGGGCTATTTTGTGGATGAAAACACTGAGGGCTAATCGCCCTTAGCCATCGTTTTTTGTGCATGAAAGTATGTATGCCTAACAGTTCCTTAGAAAGCGGTTGGAATTACTACATGGCAGTGGCTGCAAAAATGTGTGAAATGTCAAGGATGGAACAAAATAGGGAAGCTTTTAGGGTCCAGTTATTAGCTTTCAATTTGATGTGATGTGTCTAGGAATTATAGGCTCCAAACAGCGAAATTAAATGTTGCATGAGAAAGATCATCCACATCAGCACTTGTAAAGGGTAATTCAGAGTTGGAATACGCAACAAGCTAAAATGGCTGCCGTGTGTCGTTCAATAAAAAATATTCAATTGGACACATATAGGTGTAGCTGAGGTAGAAGGGGTTATAATGTGCCAGAGCTATGGAGGGGTACTCCACACAAATGACAATACAGGGATGTGACCGCAAACATCTGTCTCATAGCCTTCTGGTATATCCAATAACCCCTTTTTTATGCCAATTTTGGTCATATAGCAATGGTTTGTTTTTTTCAAAATTTTCTCAAGGTTTGTTGGCACACATCGGAAAAAATTGTGATTTTTGGTACACAGTGCTTATGCATTGATCATAAAAAAAATGAATGGGAGCACTTGCCACACCCCTTTCATGGCCCCAGCTTGGATATTACCTTATAGTAGGGGACAGAATAAGGCGACCAACAATTGGATCTGACGTAATTGCGCGTTGCAGAACAAATGTGACCGTGAAGAATAATCTGTGAACATTTTAAAGCTTATTGAAACAGAATATTTACTTACATGAGTCATTGCGTCCGTTTAGTTGAAAAACCCGACTAAAATAGGGCAGTGTGGACATTGTAAATTAATATTTTGTTCGAAACATGCCCCCGACCATACTACATATTTCAAAACCAATCACAGTCCGCGCCGCGGCTATTTGACAAACTTGACATATGCGCAATTGGTAGGCTAATTCTGTCCCTGACATGTATCTACTGCTACTTGCCCTGTGACAGACAGGTCTGCAGGCCAATGGTCAAAGGTCCTACTTTGTGGTAATCAAACTTTCTGCTGAGTCCCCTGGAATACTGTACATAGGTCTGTCTTACCAGTCTCAATGTTTTCTAACAAAGGTTAATGCTTATAACTAAAAAGGTGATCTTCTACCAGATACCAATATCAGAATATGACACCAAATTTTGTATGTGTCTTCGGTAGGGGTGGATGCAAGTAATACAGCAATATGCCATGACTATCTGTGACATATTAATGAGCTCTTGCATATTTCTCGTTTGTTCATTGCACCAATACCCTCGGTGAACTTCTACCAGATGGGTCCAAAATTGATTGAAGGCTTGGTAGGTGGGTAGTGTGGCATCCAAGTAGTAATATCGAGGCACTGTGTCATCACCCTTTGGGCATATTATTGCGCTTATTGGAATTATTTGCTTGACGTGCGGGAGGGAGAAAAAGGGGACACCTTTCCCAATTTCCCCCCCTTCATAACCCCGCCATGAACTTTACTAGCTGTCCAATTTGATGACATTGGTTATTTGGGC
>JAMKCH010048351.1:0-103370 GCA_023653785.1 Ophioderma brevispina
TAACCTAACCTATATGATACATTACTATACATTTCAGATAATGAAGTCCTACACTTTACCGTAACCTTCGACATAACCGAGGTTAGTTTGAAGTGGTTCCTGTATAGTTACTGGAAGGTGTTACTGCCCAGCGACACACTCCGGAGATAGTAACCTTGGACTCGGTTTATTCTTCTGGCGACGACTTCCCAGCTGGTTCGACATTGGTCACATATACCGAAACAGGACTCCTTAGGCAATCTGTAGAAAAATCGTGTACCGTCACAATAATAGAAGGTATGAAGTTCATTCTTTATTTGCTGAGTACATAGAATTCTTTTACAGATTACTATAGCTTTAAACATATGGTCCCAGAGAAGATGTGTTTTATTTGATCCGAAGTTCCCAAGGTCTGTTATATTATCTGTATAGGTCATCTCTTGGGAATTCAAACACAAGTCTTAAGCTCAGTGAGTGATGGACCGTGACGTCAGAGCGTCAATGACCTCTAAATTGCATGTTCTTCAATCAAACTCGTTATTTTTAGCGCTAGAGGTCACAAACCAAACTCAATTGGCATAGTTTGGTTCATATTAAAGCTAAGAAAATTATCTATTCAGTGATAGGATAAAACATTGAATTTTGTGAAAGTATAAGTTGGAAACTGTGACCAAAAAAGTTGATTTTTGTCGCCTTTTCCGATTTTGTCATCCAATCCTACCATATGGTAAAGTTGTACAATGAAGATTACAATTTCTCTTCCATTATTTTCCACAAATAGCATCTATATAGGTGTCAATAATATCCGGAATATTGATTATTGACTTCACTAATTTTTTAGTTCTGGGACATTTTAAAGCACGCTCACCCAATGTGTTTTTCCCTCGCCTTATCAGCGTTTTTTGTATAACAACGTTACCAAGGAGAGGCTGTTTACCACAACTTCGAGAATTTGTTTAAAACCACCCAATGGTTATGATTTTGATACCAGTGGATAGCTATGGTCCTCTTCTTTCCATTGATACCAAAAATAAGTACTTAACATAACCAGTAATGGCGCCATCACAATGACGCATAAACCTACCGAAATCGGCAGAATGGGATTTTCCCACAGAAAATAGGCAAAAATCCAATTTTACGCTAAAATAGGTAGGATATAAGATTGCACGGCGGTTATTCAAGCTCTAAATGATGGCAGGTGACTAGTTTTATATAGGCATAAGCGTTTTTAGAGCGATACTTTGCATAATATTTTCAAAATGTACACATAAAATATTTTCTTGGCCCACCCCCCTCAACCCACCCACCCACCCTTTGACTTTTCGACGGCATAACCCTAGATCCTGTTAGGTGCTACCCAACCTTCATATTTTTTTTTTGTTTTCGCTAAATAATGACCAGAAGTATGAGAAATGGCAGGGGCGGATCCAAGGATTTGAAAAACCGTCAAAATTACTCGGGGGCTGAACGCTGTAACTCACTTGTCCAATAATGGGCTTATTTTTGGCAAATGACGTTTGCAGGAATCCCGGGAGGCGCGAGCCCCCTGGCCCCTCTCTGATCCCCGCGCCTGAAATGACATCTACCCGGGAAAGCGTTTGAGAAGGTCTTTTGCGTGTTCTATTTTGGTGGGTTTGTTATTTTATAGACCATAACGGGAATAAACACTAATGGAAGTTTGGGAAATTTGGTATCACAGAAAGCTAATACTATTATCTTTAATGTGAAACACAGTTTCTATTCAGCTAGACTTAAACCTGTCAAAATCTGGAATGCGTATGTTTTCGCCATGCCAACTAAGTGATGTATTTTTGAATTATATTAAACCTTGTAGCAGTACTAAACAATACACTATGGAATATGGCAGTATTATCCACTAATTATCATAATAGGTATCCATCTCACAACAACTTTGCATTAAACTTTGATTAATAACTCTGTTACTTTTAGAATTATTGCATAAAAAATAACACGGAATTTGCATCATTTCTCCTCCATGTATCAATAACTTCCTTAAATTGCTGATTAACGAACTTTTTTATTTAAGGAGTTCGATATTTAAGTATGTTTCACTCTGTCCTCTATTTTCGCGCTGTGTGGCTGTTTACAGAAAAAAGATTTACAAGCACACCGCTAACCAAATTTTGGGCAATTTTGACATCCTTAAGCTAATACAATTATCTAAATTCAGATTAGACCTAAAATGTTTCAATTGAAGTTGGTCACTCGTGTCAAAAAATTGCATTTTCTTTCTCAAAGTCTTCCATCAATTTTTACCATTATACGAAATAATCCAGCGAATAAAGCAGTGTTGTTCATACTATCTCGCCTTCATCACTTTATACACCTCTTTGATTTAAATTACTGGCTTGGTTTGTTTGACGTTTAAAAAAAATCATGTTTATTTTTTTCCTGTGGGTTTAATGACGATAAAGGGTCAAACACAGTAAAGGTAGACTTTAATTATCATAGTACAGACTATCAAATATTACTTATGATGCCAAGAACGTTATTCTTTTTAAAAATGTGCTTGCACTAAAATCGTCATAATTCCAGGTCAAATCCACCAGATATCCATACATTGCCCCCCCCTCTTTCTATTTACCCTAAAATGTTTTTCACTTGTTTAAAGATCATCGTTTTTATTCAAGCCGATAGGATACACATGAACAATGGAATATTAGCTGTATATCATGCAAATACCAAAAAATGTCATTCTTATAGTCCTATAGATATATATATATAATAAGCTATATATATACTATATATATCTATATATATAATATTTGATATATATATATACCGTAGAAACCTCCTAGGTAACGGTTGCCTTTCCCGAGGTCATACTTGGGTAATTTATTTACGCTCATCCTGTAATGGATGGCAAGCACCTTATTGCCAAAAGTGTCACCTGTAAATAATAAGACTGTTACTATGATGTTATATTACTCAGCCCCCTTACTCGTAGTGGTTGAACACTCCTCGACTATTGAAAAAGTACAGACAAGTGCTGGAAAGGCCTGAGTCTTGACACACATGCTGTATAAATCCATACAGGTCTACTGGTTACGACACACTGTGAATTTCATCATGCCGTCTAGAAGATTCGTACCCACGCAGTGTCGTAAGTGGAGGGTACCGTGAAACTCATGAGTAACGGTTTGCCTTCCAGATGTCGATACTTTGTAATTTATTTTACGCTCTCCTTAAGGATTGAGCACTCTTAATTCCAAAGATCGTCACCTGTAAATAATACTGTTTACTATGTGTTAACGTACGCCCCCCACTACTCGTAGTGGTTGACCACTCGGACTATTTGGAAAAGTACAGACAATGCCTGGAAATCCTCGTCGTGACCAACCATGCATGTATATACATACATGTCCTACTGGTTAAGACACGACGGTGAGTCATCATCCGTCTGACGATCGTACCCAGTGGATCGTAAGTGAGGGTAATACCGGAACTCAGAGTAACGGTTGCCTTTCCAGAGGTCCTAATCTTTGTAATTTATTTTACGCTCTCCTGTACATGGGATTGAGCACTCTTACTTCCAAAGATAGTCACCTTAAATAATACTGTTTACTATGATGTTATATATATAAATATATATATTATATATATATATATATATATATATCTATTATATATATATATATATAATATATATATATATATATATATATAATGTGTTGATACAGATGCTTTTCAGGTTTTCTTTGTTCATTTAAAAATATGCTCCCAATGATGGCCAGTCTTCACTGTGCCCACCATTTATGTCAGGATGTTATCATTGCGAGACTTTTCCTCCAAGGAAACCAATGATTGGCAAACTTATTGCTGTCTGCCATCTGCCAACTTCTGGTCTTATGGTTCCCCATCCATCGGGTTTGCTGTTTTCTTCCACGTCATGGCAAATACCTGGCACTTTTCAATCTATTGGCGGCGGGACTGTTTTGGCAGGGATAACATGGGGTCTGAGACTTAAGGTCAGCAAGCAGATACACACTCTCCAAATTATTCACAGATCCGGGCATTCCTCGATGACTATGTACAAAATTGATCCATTTCGTGGTTTGTCATGGTCAAACTCAGCTTTCTATGTACACTTCGAACAAAATTCTATCAAGAGCAAAATAGACACTATGTTGCCCTAAAGTTTGAACTTAATGCATCTGATTGGCCACTTCTTGGTGAGAAAACGAATAAGGCTTTAAAGCAAACACTGTATGGCGCTTCTATTAGGACTTCGTCTTGTGGTCTCACTGATTTTTGATTAATCCTTCTTAGCCCAAGGAGGTACCTCCTCATCTTTAATATCATGGGACATATATCATACCTGTCTGGGATTGGTAGATCTCGCAATGCAGTCATCTTTCGCACCTTCATTTCGTTAAGCTGAGCACCTGTTATTTTTCATTATTATTATGAAAAACTAAATGCCCCATAAGTGAAGAAGCAGCTCAAGTTAAGTTCATTTACTTTCATTCAGAAATAAACTCTGTACCTTCTCATGTAATTCTCTGGACTTTGACGGGTTTAAACCGGTTTTATCAGCGTTCAACTGTCCCCTCCCTTTGAGTATATAGTTGATGGAAACATCAACTCGAGCTCCATCTGTCAAAATGCCTTTATATTTCTCCACAGCCAAGTAGTCTAGCTTATTGGAAGGACTGTCTTTGGATGCTGTGTCGCCATAATTGAATTTTTGGTATTGGTATTACCACTACGCCATTGGCTTAAAAAAGCGATCCACGGTTGATTCAACCGCTTGGTACTGTCTTTGATGTATCATGGATTTTTTTGTTGCAATATGTCCTTTTTTGCAAGATATCCTTTGTTTCTTCTTCATAATTGTGATGCCTCTAGATACTAATCGATGGTTTAAAATATCATCATGTTAAATGGGAGCAAGTAATCCATGTTTTTCTTGCTGTGCTCTGTTGTGGGAATGCAAGTATTTCAATTTGTCTGAAGCTGGCATCTTTGTTAAAGACAGATAGAGCTTCAGACATCAAAGTGAGGCATTACAAGGTCTGAATAAATCAAAGAGTTGCACTCATTATCGCCTCACAATTTCCCAATCGGCCTGTATATTATTCTGCTCGCAATATTTGCAATGGTACCAATGTAGGCCAAAGTTTGTCACTATTCTTTAAAAATTAGGACGAAAGTATTATTCAATGTTTACAACCTCCGTAATTGCGCTAATAAGAATTAAATATTATTATTATTACAAACGCCATCACACATAGAAAGGCAAAAAAACAGCAGACAAAGGATTTCAATCACTGTTTCTCTCAGCTTTGTTTAAGACATCCTTCCCTCATGTTTCTCGCAGTGTTTTTCAGGAATACACTCAGATGCATCTGTTCAACCTCTTGGACATGTTAAAGCATCTACAGTTTCTTTTGACATTAAACGTGATTGCCTCATTGGGATATTTTGAACGGCATCTGCCATTACAGGATGTACTAATGATTTTCCAGTTTAACCAAGGATCTAGGAATTAGGGTAAAATTATGGAAACTTGGTTTGTTCAGCAATGTGATGGGGGGGAGGGGGGGGGAGGGGGGGGGTGGACAACACTATAATTATATATATCATTTTGGGCCATTTATACTCCATGAATTCACATATTTTATGCCTGTATCTGATAGATAATTGTATTAGCTTTAATATGATGGTCCTAATTAAGTCAAAATCCTCAGTGTTTTACTCCCTTTGGGTCTATAAACAACCACACCTGGAAATAAAGGGCGAAATAGAAGACATAGGGCGAACATACTTAAAATGTCATAACTAAAAAAATAAATGAATTAATTAGTCAATCTTCCGGATATTAATTGACACATAGATAGACGCTAATTTCTGGAAATATTGAGGATAAATATTGCTATCTTCATTGGACATCTGTAACATATTGTACAAATTTGATTTTAAAAATGTAAAAAAGACGTAAAATTTCATCTGTTTTTGGCACAGTACCAACTTATACTTTCACGAAATCAATGTGTTAGCTATCACTGAATAGATAATTTTGTTAGCTATAATATGATAGCCAACTTGCCGCCAAGTGAGTTTAGTTTGTAACCTTAGCGCTAAAAGTAATGATTTATGGTGAAGAACGTGCAAAATTCGAGGTCATTGCCGCTCTGACGTCACGGCGCACCACTCACTGGGCTTAAGACTTTGTGTTTAGGATGTCCCAAGGGATTACCTATACAGATATCATTACAAGACACTTGGTAAATTCGGATAAATAAACGCACGCCTATCTCTGGACCATACGAATTAATTATGTAACCAGGCTTTTTTCATGACCGTATTCTCCTATAGATTTTTCAGGCGATTCTTACAAAATACGGCGATCATGCGCGTTCTTGCAAAATCAAAGCATCAACCAATCTAGTACGTGTGGTCCATTGGAATTGAACGCTCGCCCCGCACTCAAAGGTCGTGATTTCGAGCCCCCTGCGGCAACGTGTTGTGCCCTTGATTAATGCACTTAATCCTCATTACTCCTCTCTCACCCAATGTCTAAATGGGTACGCAGGCGTTATTCAATGCTGGGAAAGTAACAGACCTCCTGTTCGGGAGGTGGCGAACCCCCCACAGTAAACATAATAGGAAGGAGTCTGGCCCAAACGTCTAAGGAAAGAGCAGATGGGCACTCCGGCGCATTAGCTTGTCTTCGGCACGACGACTTTTACTTGATCTAGTTCTGGGCGATTTGATCGTGTATTCGACACGCAATGATCTACACGCTTAATGGGCTACTTCAATTGTGGCACGTGCGCGTCTCAGGGGGCCGTGTGTGATGTCGTCAGTTTTTGTTGATGTTGCGTCGTGGTTTTGTTTATCCTCATGTGACCCCTTTCTGAAATATTTAATCCAAATCTATTAGATCTGTAATTTTAACCTTCTAAGTATCAACATCATGAATATTTAAATTCTTTAAACAGATACCACTCCTCCGACGATATCATTGCCGGACGATGACACTGTATCAACTGGTGATGGGGTCGCTACAGCAGAAGTACCATGGCCTGAAGTCACTGCAACTGACAATTCAGGGGAAACTCCAACTTTGACATCAGATGCTAATTCTGGTGATAACTTTTCTATCGGCACAAACACCGTTACTTATACAGCCACGGACTCTTGCGGCAATGTCGAAATGGATTCGTTTAATATCATAGTCGAAGGTATATTATGCAATAAAAACAAATTACACCGTCTTGAATTCATTTTTATTAAAGGCGCAACGAGAATTTTGGGGCATCCATATATTGTGTCATATGTAGTGATTTCATATCGTCGCCCACATCACATACTGTCTTATCTGACATTTTTGACTTTATGAGATATTTTGCATATGTATTTATAATCTTATGGTATATACATGCACAAAGTTACAATCTTGAAAGCTACCTAATTAGTGAGATATTAATTAAGAATGTTGATCAATAAGCTCAAAACTGCATATTGCGATTTCACATACTGTCGTATATTTCATTTACACGTAATTTTAAAGGTGCATTTCGTGATTTCAGCACCTTCTGTTTTATTCATTGATCACTAGATATCCTTGAGAAAAGCTTATTCTCAAAATTTGAGCTGATCCCGATCTTGCGGTTTTGTGTTATGAGCAATTGCTCGTTTCCCACGGTCCCATAGGCTACTGTGCTGTAATTTCTGTCCGTTAACGGACAGAAAATACAAAATTTGCGAATTTCTTATAGATGCGACCGAATTTGCACGTAAGATTGGGCACACGTGGATTACTAAGGCTAACGGTTCAGATGATATAAAAACCTCTAAATTTTTTAGGTAAGTCGGGGGACGAGGCTGTGGATCACGAAATGCCCCTTTAATATGAGTATAATTAACGCTGTTCGTAAAATAAGCTGTTTACGTTTTTCACATAGAGATCTATGTGCGTCGTTTCTGCCTCGTGCGTGAACATGACGTGTTTCACATAGAGATCTATCTAAACGCATTAAATATAACGGTGAAATTAGCGTCGCATGTGAAAATGCGACTTTTTTGCATTTCAAATACAGACTTATGACTTTGTAGCTTTATATCAGGAATACAGTTACACTTTCAAAACTCAGCAAGATTAAATCTTTAACTTCGGAATGTTTTCTTCATAATGCAAAATTTAAAAACCAAAAAAAATTGTAATGTTTAATTCCATAGTACAAACATTAAATCTCCCGGTAGAATTTCAATGGCGATTTTCTCGAAAACGGCATTTCGTCAGAAAAGACAGTAGTGATGTGGGCGACGATATAGATAGGACCCCAAATAGATTTCTTACCTTGTATATTTTTTGGCTACAGAAAAGCCTTGAAAGTGAAAACAAAAGTCGATTTTGATTTACTTAATTTCAATATAAAACAGGCTGAATTTCGTATAGTAAATTAGAAATATCACAATTTTTGTATCAAAGAAATAATTCTCAGCTTAATCCTTTTACATGGGGATATTTTTGATCGAAAGCTTACATTAGTGCAAAAATCAGAATATTCCCGAATATTTACATTTTTAGGGATTCCTGTTATGTGATATCTCTCGTTGCACCTTTATTGGCGCGTTCATGTCATAAGTTGATTGATATTGGTACTATACGAATACACACTTTTAGAAAAGAAATCATTTGAGAATTCTCAACAAAAGCAAAATTTGATGTATTTCACAATTCCAAAATCATCATAACCATAACACTGTAATAATTTTGGTATTACTCATACCTGTATTTGTTTGAGGCTGAAAACTTAATATGTTGATTTATTACAATTCCAAGATCTAGAAACTTTTCTTTCATTTTTGACATGTTTACTGCTAGTGTTTAATATTATTATCAGAAATTTTAAAGTAAGAGTTCGTACCTCAAGGTACCTTGAGCGGTGAGCCGCTGGTACCTAAATATTTCCTGGTGTACTTGCCCATTTCTTGGTGAAAATCCAGATTCAACTCATAAATTTTAATGACTACGTTACGATCAGCTAGGGCTCCCTTGAATTTTCCCACTCTTAGCAGGTAGGACATAGATAGTTAAAACTTCTTGCATCTTTAAGTATGTGTTAAATTAATAAATGAGTTCATTCCAAGAATAAATTTTAAATAACAAAAAATATAAAAAATCACGCATTTCAACCAAACCCTTTTAACACTTAACTGCATAAGGGGGGGGGGGGGGTTCCTAGGTACACAACTTTAGTTTTTCAGCCGGCGATTTTTAACGCTGGCAATATATTTGGTTTATATTTTTTGTATTTGTCTAACACTAGTTTAGTTGCGCCTTGCTTGGTGCAAAAAAAATTCAAATCCATCGCTCGTTTTTGCGTTAATTAGGTTGGGTCCTAGGAGCCCCCCCTTTGCACTCAAACGGGAAGTGCCCATGAACAAAAATGAAAATCTTAGAGTACTCTGTGATTCTGATTTTCATAATGCATACACCTGTTACATAAACAAAGGAACTAATTAATTAAAAAAATCTTGCAAAGTATAGTAGGCCATTGGAGCCATTATATTTTTTATATACAATCAGTAGCGGTTTACTGTAGAACCTATGGTAAATTTACAAGTAACCCTAAAAAATATAAAATGGCATGAGACAATTTTGTTTGTGCTTTATATGGTAATATAGTTCATTCTTCACCATTAAAGCAATCAGCAAACATCTAGGTAACATGCCGTAGAAAATGCAGAAACAAATTAGTGTCTTTTCGCACATTTTGACGCGAAATTAAAATCAATGTTTTGCCCCTAATTTTTTTACTGAACAACTTTCTTGAGTTTTTATTTCTTATTGTTGATGTCTTTGAAGCCTTCTAACATGTGGTGGATTTCATCTAAACAATCCTTTGGAAAAGTGTTTATATTAGGGGGGTCCCTAGGAACCCCCCCGTTATGCACTAACGGAAGTGCAAACCCCTTCTGTCAGTTAAGTGTGTAAAGAAATGTTCTTAGTACCAAGCTTTACCAGTCAAAAACGAAAATAATCAAGCAAAGTGCATAAAACAAATTCTACAATTTCTCAAAACTGTCAAAAGTTAGCGCCCTTTATTGGATATGTGTCAATGCATTTGCAGATTACATTTCGCTTTAAAATAGGTGTTGAGAATAGATTTAAAGCATAATAATATCAGTGTGAAATTTAAATCAGACGTTCGTTACAATTTGAAATCGGCTTTTTACAACCATGAAGATATTTCCTTAAAATCATTAGACATGTTTGTTAGACTATAAGACAGAATAATGCTAAGTAATAAGTTAACAACATCCGTTTTAGTCCTGCCTTATTTTACGAATAAGTAGGGCTCCAAGAAAATCGCAACGTACAAATCAGTTGTACTCAAAGAATACACCGGTTTACAAATTAGTATGATAAGCTGGGATTGTTAGAGAAGTTGGAATTAATGCGATATCCATCTAGTTAACGCAAAATCTTTGTTTGATAAAATAAAATTTCAGATAATGAACCTCCAACCTTAAGTGTACCTGCTGACATAACAGAAATCGTTGGTGGAGGCCAGGCTCCAACATCAATCACCTGGCCTGCAATTATTGCAAACGACAACTCTGAGGGAACCGTAACTTTGACATCGACACATGACCCTGGTGATGACTTTCCAGAAGGATCGAGCACTGTCACATACACTGCAACAGATCCCTCGGGCAATTCTGCAGAAGAGTCTTTTATGGTCACTGTGATAGAAGGTATTGCAATGGTCACTTTTATTTTGTCTTGAAGTTGATGCGGCTACTCGTCTTTATTTTGATTTTGATGGGTGTTCTTCTTTCATTGTTATGCATATTTTGGGGACTGATGGTTTTCTTTATCTAGAGTACTTGACCGAGCAGTAGAATAATATCGATACGAAGCATGTGTTATTGGAAGAGATGTTAAAATGAAAAACAACGATGTATTACAGTCACAAAATCAATCGGGGGGATTGAAGAGCGACAATTAAACAGTAACTCGCTACCTTATGATTGCATTCCAACTTCTGTTTTGAAGACACATGAGGAAAAAGCACGTCTTCATTTTTAATTTTTTTATTTCAATTTTCATTTTTAACATTATTTTTTATCATTTCTTTACGTCCCTAGAGCAAAATTACTAGCAACCTGACGAACATCGCGAAAAAAGAGATAGCGGTATTTGTGTTGTGAGATCTAGAAGCACTTTACCCGTAAACACAAGGCAGGGTTTTGCCTCTAGATTTTGGAAAGTGGCATTTAGGGATTTAAAGGTGCAACGAGAGATTTTTGAGGCACCCAAATGTTGTGTCATAATAGTAATTTTATATAGACTGGACACTCAATAGATTTCTTACCTTGTATTTGGCTACAGAAATGTCTTAAAAGAGAGGAAAACGGTGATTCTGATTTGCTTAAATATTTCAATATAAAACATAGGCTGAATTTCGTATTTGCTCCTATACGAAATTAGAAATTTCAAATTTTTTGTACCAAAGAAACATTTCTCAGCTTAATCCTTTCAGATGGGGTTGTTTTTGATGAAAAGCTTTACATCAGGACAAAAATCAGTACTTTCGATTTTTCAAGGGACACCTGATATGTGAAATCTCTCGTTGCACCTTTAAGGGATATAATAAAATTAGTATCGTGCACAACAGAAAACCCACGCATGCTTCTCAAACTATTGGTCCGATTATAACATTAGGCACCGGGTTTTACTTTTCATTTCCACTGGTTTTTGCAAAAAACTTCGGAATCGTTATTCTCGGTAGGTATTCTACAATCAGAAGTGAAAATTTGGAAAATTTGTGTCTTCATAATAGCTTGTGTCTCTTATACAAAAACATTTACAATCGTCAACCTGTATTCATTGGTTCCTGATGAGCATTAACTACTGTAACATGGAGACGATGGCAGGATCTTTGTATAACTTCTCTAGAATTTGAAGAAGGAAGCTCAAACGTGTGGGTAATTAACATAGATAATTTTTTAATCTTCAACAACACCACAACATAAATTGACAGTCAGTAAAAAATTGACTGACCATCCAGGATTTGAATCTGGGACCTTCGGTTTACTAGTCCGATGCTCTACCAACTGAGCTAATGGGTCAGATGGGGAAGAAAAAAAGGGATTGAACTGAAGGCCTATAGATATATAACATCACTGCTCTTAACCATCTGACCCATTAGCTCAGTTGGTAGAGCATCGGACTAGTAAATCGAAGGTCCCAGGTTCAAATCCTGGATGGTCAGTGAATTTTTCACTGACTGTCAATTTATGTTGTGGTGTGGTTGAAGATTAAAAAAATTATCTTCTCTAGAGTTCTACTCCATGCTCCATGAACCATCGAAATTCGCAAACCATATCCATTTTAGTAATGTGAGATTTGCCAATTCGTTGATAGATACAACGCCTCCTACATTCACTCTTCCTGATGATATAATCGTGAATACTGGAACTGGTACGGCTACAGTAGTGGTAACGTGGTCTACAGTCACTGCAAGCGATGACAACGGAGGACCCGTGACTTTGACACAAGATGCCTATCCTGGTGATACGTTTCCGATTGGTACAACCACAGTTACATATACAGCCACTGATATGTATGGCAACTCTGTCACAAGATCATTTGACGTCATTGTTCAAGGTATCGTAATTAACACGTCACGTCTGATAGCTTTATCCCTTAGCGCGGTATCAGTATCACTGGGCGATGGCATTAGCTGACACACCAAGCCCTCAACCAGCTCGAGTCATTATAAAGACACTGTTCAACCAGTTTGGTTTCCACGGTGTGTTCCATTAGATGGTCGTTCAATAGATCGTTGTTTCGACCCTGTATTGAGAACAACATGAACAGTTACTATGAGTGACAATACTCATCCACCAAGGACAAAGTTCAGTGGGTTGTACTTGTACATCATTGACATGAACTGACCTTGTGTGATCTGGGTATCATATATCATACCCAAAAACCAGGGGAAGTATTTTCTAAATACATTGGTGAATGAAAGCTACTGAACTGTGCCAAGGGAATTGAGATTTTACTAGCTCATAGTGAGTGGCTTAGTCTTGTTGAACAATTAGAATTCTTAAAATTTGAATATCAAATTCATTGAAAATGTTTCAAAATAAACAAAACTGTATTATTATTAATAGTTAAAGGTACTTTTTTCTTCTTTTATTTGTTCATCATCCACTTCTTCCTCCTCTTCTTCTTCCTCTTCTTCCCCTTCCCGTCGTCTTCTTCCCGTCTTCTTCCAGTCTTCTTCCCGTCTTCTTCTTTCTGCCGTCTTCTTCTTCCCATCTTCTTCCCGTCTTCTTCTTGTCTTCTTTTTCCCGCCGTCTTCTTTTTTCGTCTTCGTCTTCCCTTCTTCTTCCCATCTTCTTCTTCTTCCCGTCGTCTTCATCCCGTCGTTTTCTCCCTCTTCTTATTCTTCTTCTAGCTGTCTTCTTCTTTTTCTTCTTCTCTGCTTCTTCTTCTGCTTCCCTTCTGCTTCTTCTTCTGCTTCCCTTCTTTTTCTTCTGCTTATTATTATTATTGTTGGTGTTGTTGTTATTGTTACAAGTATTATTATTATTATTATTGTTATTAATGATGTTAAGTAATCACGACACCAGTTGTCTAAAATTAACCTTTTGCCAGATATGGAAGATCCAATGCTGATCCTTCCTGCCGATATAATCGTAAGTACTGATGACGGGCTATCTACTGCTGCTGTCACATTCACATGCCTGGCAACCGATAATTCAGGTGCTACACCAACTATCACATCAAGTTATAACTCTGGAGATAACTTTCCTATTGGTGAAACTACGGTCACATGTACAGCAACAGATCCGTCTGGCAACACTGACGAAAGATCTTTTAATATTACCGTGGAAGGTGAATATTTAAATTAAACTTTTATTTCCAAACATGTCAATCTTATTCAAACTAGTTAAAGCCATAATTTATATAGTTTCTCAAAAATCGGTCATTATAAAAAAAAGCTAAAGCTCAGTTAAGACTTGATTTCATTTTTTTCTTCAAAATATTTTAATATATCTCTGATTGCTATAGAAACCACAAACACTTAAGATAGCTATTTGAGCACATGCAGCAAAGCCACTTAGATGATAAACTTTCACAAATTTGTAGTAATGATGACAATAGCAGTATAAAAGTAATAGTAGTTAATTGTACTGGCCTGTTTTGGCCTTAATAAGCGCTCAGTCCCTAGAGTTGCGCATTTGTATACATGCATATGCCCTAATGTTTCACAGAGGGAATCTGTTGATCGATGATTTGTTTTTCTTGCTAAAACGGAATCCTGGAATGCGGTGGACGAACTCGCACTTAATTCTTTGGAGTACATCGAAAAGAAAAACAACGTTAAAATAAAACAGAATGGAAAATAAAATGGAAATCTTATTTATATTGTTGCAATGGTAGGGGACCAAACTTCATTATTATCTTTGAAACCAGTTCTATAGAACAGAAGTCACAAAGACTAGTGTTCTGCCTGACGAGTATGATGTTCACAAATACAGTTCACACGATCGATTCAGGTCTGGGTGAGTGCTATACCGGTTGTTGAGAAAGTTTAACAATCATTGGCAAAGTTATTTGGTGATAGGGCAGATGAGCCGGTTTAGTTAGACATAACTCATAAGATACGAATATCATTCTGAGCTATTCTGACAGTGATGCCGTCGAGGTTAGGATAAGTGCAGATGCGACTACGCTGGCATTAAACCACCATCACTAGAAAATAGACTATACACTAAACTTTAGTGTATTAGTTTATTGGTGAAGTTACTAGACTTATTAGGGCGAATGATTTAACTAATGAACACATCAATCATTAACATTTCTTTAACATCTTAAAATCTAAAACAATAAAGTAATGTCCTAGAAGCTTATTTTTTTCCATGCGAATTTCATGAAGCCGTTTGCCTGCCTTTATCTGGATATAGGTAGGCAATTGCTCCCGTCTTGAATGTGTTTGAAATTTTTTTGGAAAAAAGTTGGAATTTATTAAGATTCTTATTTCGTGTTTCTTGTAAAAAAAAGGTTTTATTAATTTATTTTTTGAAGGCGGGGTGGGGTGGGGAGTAAAAAATACACTTTAAAACATTTATTGTATTGTTTTAGATTTTTAAACTGCCTTTGTATTCCTTTCCTTCTTTCTAGATGTGGATGGTCCAGTTTTAACACTTCCTGATGCAATCGTCCAGAACACTGATCCTGGCATGCCTACAGCTATCGTAGAGTGGGCAGTTAGTGCAACTGATAATACTGGAGAGCCACTTCGTTTGATATCAAATTATATTCCTGGTTTGCCCTTTCCCATTGGTATAACGAGAGTAGTTTACAGTGCAATGGATTCAAACAACAATGCGGTGCAACATTCTTTTACTGTAACAATCAAAGGTATCCAATTTAAAATGTATCTTCCGACTTCAAACACCACCTGCGAACAAACTCTGTTTTCACACCACTGAGGCACAAACTCCGTGAAATAAGGCCAAGAAAAAAAGGTTTGGCTCAGCTTCCCGTTCGCATAAGTGTAAAAAATTACACTTTACCGCGTTTCTCTTTAAAAGGTTTGCAAGAGATATTAACATATTTTGCCGTGAAAAGATATCTTGCCGTGAAAAGATGCCACACATGACGATGGCCGCGGTGTGCAAAGTACTTGATATATATAGAATCACCAACGTAAAAACACCGAATGTGTTAAAAACGAGTTTGTTCGCATATGGTGTGATCCGAACTGTTCACTAACTGAATGATGTCTTGGGAGCAGTGGCGAGGGGATAATTGCTCTTTAACTTTTGAAAGTGGAGAGGGGGAGCTGGTCCCTCCACTTTTGGAATATAATCTGGTATTAGGGGTGACTTCAAAACTTAATCGCCGGTTGACCTGCGGTTCAGGGCATTTGAACTGCGTTTCATTGTTTTGAACAATAGAGACCGGTTACAACCGCAAATAACCGGGCGTAACCGACGAGTAACCGGTGGTTGAGTTTTGAAGCCGCCCCTAAATTAGTACACTTTTTATGAAATAATCCCAGACCTCAAGGCACCAGAAGCAATTTAAAGTAGCGCCTCGTTTAGAAAATGTTCCGTCGCCACTGCTTGGGGATTGGTAACAATAATAATATGAATATTGAAATAAGGGTAGTTGATGACTAAAGGCCGTTTTACTTAACACTTAACTGCATAAGGGGTTTGCACTTCCGTTAGTGCATAAGGGGGGGGGGTTCCTAGGGACCCATTCATTATATCGTCGTGGGTTCTGCATAGTGTCGAATCAGCATAAATGCTAGTTCTGAGAAAACAGCGTTTGAAAGTTTGAGTTACCTATGAATGTGTGCAATTAAATGAAATAAAGGGAAATGGCTATTTTAAAGGTGCAACGAGAGATTTCAAATAACAGGTGTCCCTAAAAAATGTTAAAATTCTGTTTTTTGCTCAGGTGTAAAGCTTTCTATTAAATATATCCATATCTGAAATGATTAAGCCGAGAACTGTTTCTTTGGTACAAAAATTGTGAAATTTCTAATTTCGTATAGGAGCAAATATGAAATTCAGCCTATGTTTTCTATTGAAATATAAGCAAACACAAATCACCTTTTGTTTTCAAGTTATTTATCTAGCCAAATTAATTAAAAGGTAGGGAATCTATTATGTGTCTAATCTATAAGAAATCACTACATATTGCAGAAAATATGGACGACTTGAAATCTCTCGTTGCACCTTTAAGTGGTGTATGTTAAAGACATGAATGGTTACTATCTGACGACAGTATTAAAATACCAAGAAACAACTGTTTTCTTATTCAAAATGGCCACTGAATGTGGTTCGATTGTTTGTCAAACCCCAAAAAAAAAAAAAAAAAAAAAATCACATAGGCTTACATATTTAATTTCCGTTGAATGATTGAAGTGCAGGTTTGCAAAAATGGAAATCAGAATCCATATTTACCAAAAACATCGTATTAATTACTTTCAAATTATATTAAATAGCGATTTTTCACCTTTTGTCGACCAAAAATGAATGTTCCCAAAAAGTTGCCATGCAATTGATAACTTTTCAGTAAAAATGTTAATTTTTGGTATAGACCAAAATGTCACACATTTGGTGTTCCCAAAAAGTTGCGAATTGGCAACTTTTAAGTAAAAATATTAACTTTTGGTATAGACCAAAATGTCACATTTGGATGAAAGTTGACGATTGGCAACTTAAATGTCTCCAATTGGCAACTTTTGGCTGGACAGAAATGAAAAATTGGTATTTAATTTAGTTTGAAAGTATTTAAAGGTGCAACGAGAGATTTCAAATAACAGGTGTCCCTAAAAATGTGAAAATTCTGTTTTTTGCTCAGGTGTAAAGCTTTCTATTAAATATATCCATATCTGAAATGATTAAGCCGAGAACTGTTTCTTTGGTACAAAAATTGTGAAATTTCTAATTTCGTATAGGAGCAAATATGAAATTCAGCCTATGTTTTCTATTGAAATATAAGCAAACACAAATCACCTTTTGTTTTCAAGTTATTTATCTAGCCAAATTAATTAAAAGGTAGGGAATCTATTATGTGTCTAATCTATAAGAAATCACTACATATTGCAGAAAATATGGACGACTTGAAATCTCTCGTTGCACCTTTAAGTGGTGTATGTTAAAGACATGAATGGTTACTATCTGACGACAGTATTAAAATACCAAGAAACAACTGTTTTCTTATTCAAAATGGCCACTGAATGTGGTTCGATTGTTTGTCAAACCCCAAAAAAAAAAAAAAAAAAAAAATCACATAGGCTTACATATTTAATTTCCGTTGAATGATTGAAGTGCAGGTTTGCAAAAATGGAAATCAGAATCCATATTTACCAAAAACATCGTATTAATTACTTTCAAATTATATTAAATAGCGATTTTTCACCTTTTGTCGACCAAAAATGAATGTTCCCAAAAAGTTGCCATGCAATTGATAACTTTTCAGTAAAAATGTTAATTTTTGGTATAGACCAAAATGTCACACATTTGGTGTTCCCAAAAAGTTGCGAATTGGCAACTTTTAAGTAAAAATATTAACTTTTGGTATAGACCAAAATGTCACATTTGGATGAAAGTTGACGATTGGCAACTTAAATGTCTCCAATTGGCAACTTTTGGCTGGACAGAAATGAAAAATTGGTATTTAATTTAGTTTGAAAGTATTTAAAGGTGCAACGAGAGATTTCAAATAACAGGTGTCCCCTAAAAATGTGAAAATTCTGTTTTTTGCTCAGGTGTAAAGCTTTCTATTAAATATATCCATATCTGAAATGATTAAGCCGAGAACTGTTTCTTTGGTACAAAAATTGTGAAATTTCTAATTTCGTATAGGAGCAAATATGAAATTCAGCCTATGTTTTCTATTGAAATATAAGCAAACACAAATCACCTTTTGTTTTCAAGTTATTTATCTAGCCAAATTAATTAAAAGGTAGGGAATCTATTATGTGTCTAATCTATAAGAAATCACTACATATTGCAGAAAATATGGACGACTTGAAATCTCTCGTTGCACCTTTAAGTGGTGTATGTTAAAGACATGAATGGTTACTATCTGACGACAGTATTAAAATACCAAGAAACAACTGTTTTCTTATTCAAAATGGCCACTGAATGTGGTTCGATTGTTTGTCAAACCCCAAATGTTTGATTCGCTGTGCTCTAAGGAGTCGAATACGAATTCGACTGCATGAAACCCGTTGATTTCTAATGTTGGTATGGTGAGATTACTATAGCTACGGGTTTTTACTATTTTAAATTGATGATGCCGATGATGCCACGATGATAAAAATAACGATGGCGGTAATAATGGTGGCAATAACGATGAAATACGGAAACATCGAGCTTGACGACGACAATGACGATGATGATGACGATGACGATGATGATTATGATGATAATGATGATGATGACGACGATGACGATGACGATGTCTAATGACGATGAAGACGATGACGATGTCTATTGCATTATGATTATGTTACAAACCATGCAAATTTGTATACAAACGACTTCCATAAGCGGTTAAAGTGGGAAACATTCACTGTTGCATTATCGTTCGTTGTAAAATATAGCGCAGACTGACCACGATGACCAACGAATTCAGAAAATTACAACCTCTTACAAATTTGGATCCTTAAAATTAATATCTTTAATTAGTCGCCAATATGTTTTAACTCATTTTTGCAGGAAAAAACAAATTTCAAGAGTAAATACGTTAGAAGGAACACAAAATTGTAGTGCATGTTATATAAAAATTAATAAATATTATGCATGTTGTAACACACAATAAATATTGGCTAGAACTGTTCAAAAATTGAGCTCAGAAAATATTTAAAATGTAACTGGAATGTTTCATAACTCAAACGATTTTGGAGGATAAAAGTGGTCTATTTTCTCGTTTTCTTAAATTTCTCATTACATATATAGTTTCTATCTTTTAAAGTAATGTACACGTTTAAAATATATACCAAACTTGAAACGAATTAACAATTAAATGGTTAATATACTCATAAAATCTGACATAATCTAAACAATTTAGAGGGCACTAACGCTTATACAAACACCTTCTCAAAGAAGATATCAATTCGTTCCTGAAAGGCGAGTTTTTTTTAAATGATGTATATATTAGTAATTTTTTGTTTTTCAGAATATCAAAGGCAACATCAAAGAAAATCAAACTTTCGCAATATGTTTACAAGTCTATTTTTGTAACACGGTTTACTAAGGGGTGGGATGTTAAACACCCCGAGAATTCATTATTATAAAGCAATAGATGATTTCGATGTTAGTATACCCGTTGATAGCATTGGTCCACCGTTTTCGACTGCTTCCAACATAACCTACTATGGCGTCACAATGACGTCAAAGTTCACAAGTTGGCAAAAGTGGTAATTTCCACAGACACACATCAGAGTATAAAATGAAAAAAGTTTGCATTAAAAAAAAGTAGGAATATTGGATTTTCATGCGGGTTTTGGGCCAAGGTGCACATATAATCAACATATAATTTTAGAGCCATACAGTGCACAATATTTAAACAAATGAACTAATAACTAAGGGTATGCAGTACATATTATAGGCTAATAATTTCCTCGAGGTCGGAAAACTAAATAATGGCACCCCATTCTTTTTATTTTTTTCCGCCCTCGCGGGAGGATTACATGAGCCCATAGATTGATACACAAATTTCCTATTCTTTAACTAAAAAAAAATGATTTTGTTTGTTTTGTAGTTTTAGTTAATATCCTTATTTATTGTATTTTGTAATCTGATTAATGAAAATAAAACTATAAGAAAATGCCATTAGCCGCTCATTAATTGCAGAATAAGGGCAATAAACCTGAACTCATCAGAATCTGCATTTTTCAATAAGGGGTATATATAGAGGTATAGTAAGAACCAAACTACCACCAATCGACTTCGTCGCTAACCCCCGGTGAGGTGCTACCTTATATGAATATTATATGGAAGACTTAAACGATAGTTTTAACGTTTTTTTTTTTTTTGTTGCCACCGAGGGAAAGTTTACCTGGTGTGGTAACCCTCCCCTTTGGTCATAGAAGTTAATGTCATATGCCCCCCCCCCAAAATATATAAATTTGGTGTTATTTGTTACACATGTAAAACTACAAAATTGGATCATTCTTTTTTTTTTCACGAACTCACAGACCGTATGGTTTCAATAAGTACAAGTAACATAATTAAACACACCCAAATTAAAATGTGCAATAACATGACCAATCCCTCATGAAGTATAGAAAGGTAAATTTACCGATTGCCTTAAATCTTGATAGACCTATTATCGATTTTGATCATGAATTAGCAATCTTTGTCCCCGGCGAATACGTATTCGTTCCAATTTAATCTGTGTTGCTTTGAGATTTTGAACACGCAAAGCTTCTAAATACGTTTCGATTTGTTTGTGAAACTCGTTTTATACAAATGCGTGTTATTCGACTGCGGCTATTTTGGTTCAGGAAGAATTAATTTCAGTTTTTTATTTTTTTGGGTACAATTACAGAGTACATAAAATTCAACCATATCAACTAATTAACTCAATTGGAACCAAAAAATCAGATTCGACACTATTTCGTGGACCACGACGATATAACCACTTTCCCAAAGGAATTTGGAAGTTTTTTAGATGAAATCCACCACATGTGACATGATTCAAAAAGACATCAACAATTTAGAAATAAAAACTGAAAAAAATTGTTCATAGAAAATAGGGGCAAAACATTGATTTTTAATTTTGCTTCAAAATGGCGAAAAAGACACTAATTGTTTCTGCAATTGTTCTTACGTGCACTGAATCACCTAGACTTTTGCTGATTGCTTTTAATTGAACATTTGTTTTTAAAATTATATTTAACATATTAAGCAACTTAAAGTTCGCTTCCCATTTTATATTTTTTAGGTTTACTTGAATAATTTTACCATAGGTTCCACAGTAAACCCTATACGATGTATATAAAATATTATGACACCAAATGTCCCTACTATACTTTCCCAAGAATTTTTTGATGCTTATTTAACTTTGTTTATGTCCACTTGGTAGGCATTAGAAAATCAGAATCACAGTAACTCTATTAAGAACTTTTTAATTTTTGTGTCAGGGGCATTCCTGTAGTGCATAAGGGGGGGGGGCTCCTAGTGGACCCCATGCTAATTAACGGCAAAACGGCGGCGATGATTTGAATTTTTTTTTTTGTGCACCAATGTCCACTCGCAACTAAAAGGTTAGACCAATACAAAAAATATACAACCAAAATATATTGCAGCGTTAAAAAAAAGCCGGCCGAAAAACCAACAATGGGGTCCCTAGGAACCCCCCCCCCCTATTGCAGTTATGTTAAAAAAGGGGGTATTTCTGATACACAACCTCGTAACCTCGTCCCCCGACTTACCTCAACAATTGAGATTTGTTAGTGAGATTTGTTAGTACGTGGTGCTTAAAGGGATTAGCAGCGATAATGCCGAGAGAAATCGAAAAATGTGTAAATGGCATTTTTTTTAAAATTATAATCGGGATAAATGTTTACAATTCCATATAACTGCTTAATGATGTAGAAACAAAAACCACAAATAAAGTGAAAAAATGAAGTAATTTGAAGGACATTATCCATACCTCTCCCTTAAATAGGCATACAGCGATGGGCGACTCAAATCTAAACTAAACAGCTGATTTGTGGTTGGCCACCAGTACAGAAATAACAAAGATCAATCATGTTTTTATGTTTGAGTTAGACTTTTGCACAATATTACCTTACAAAATATGGGCTTTCACAGGGAAAGGCCTTTTTGATCACAAGTCGGAATTTGATACGCACGTAAGAAGTTACAGAATAAGATAAAAATACACGCCTTGTCGTTTATGCACGGTTTCCCAAGCCAACCACGTGCAAGTTATGTTCGCTTATCCATCCAGTACAAATACAAAATATGAATTTGAGATGTTTTTCGATGTTCCGGATTAACATCGCTGCTAATCCCTTAATCCTTACGTGCGTAACTCGATCTAAGCCAAACTATTCGCATTTTTTTATTTTCTGTCTTTAAACGACAGAATACCAACAGGGGCCTATATGGGGCACGTGCAGTCTGTGCAAACATTTGCCATAACATTAAAGAGGACTGTCAGAATTAACGAAATTTTGGGATTAATTTTGCGTGAGCTCTCTGTGAACCATGCACTAGGCGGCTAGGATCATAAAATACCTTGTTTTTGTGCTGGGAAATGTATATGGAAATTAATTGTTATGCCAAAAATTCACCCGTACATAAATTGAAGAGTACAACGGTACCTGCATCAGCGGTCTCACAATGAATACTTTTATTGATCTGCTTGGTGTAGAGATAGAGAATTTCTAACTGAAAATGCTCTGTTGATAACTTGGCATTGACCCTCGTCTTACCAAGGGGGGGGGGGGGGGGGGGGGGGGGTGGTTTACCACCCCCACACATCCCCCAAAGTGACTTCGCTCCGGTGCGCTAAATGCCAAAACTTTCGTAAAAGCTTCTAGGTAATCGTTTACTCTTCATCCTTTCCGGTCATTTTAGCACAACAATGTGAAGGTAGGACCTTCACAGGGGTTAGGGTATGCAATGCCCGTCAAAGTCGAAGGGATAATTTTCTGGTGTTTTTTTTTAAATATTATTCACAGTTGGCTCTAAAATCCATGTTTAATTCAAACTAGCCATTTACAACATCATTTAGAGCATGAAACCGCATGAATCCGATATGTCCTACGTTTTTTTCAAAGCGCAAAATTGGATTTTCGCCTATTTTGTGGAAAAATGCCAATTTTGCCGACTCGTGACTGATGCGGCATTGTGACGCATACTAGGTATGTTGGTACTTATTTTGTTATCAATGAAAGAGAGGACTATAGCTATCCACTGGTTTCAAAATCAGAAACATAAAATCACAATACCAACCTAACAATCCCACGATAAGATTATGATGTAACCAACTCTTCTTGCCCAGATATCGAAGATCCGTGATGACTCTACCCGAATATATACTTGGAGTACTGACGCGGCTGGCCACAGCAACTGTAACATGGACAGTTACTGCCAGCGACAACTCAGAAGTTGACACCAACTTTGGTTATCGAGTCATGTGTCCGGAGATACGTCCCTGGTTGGGGGCCAACCACGGTCATGTATACTGCAGTTGACACATCTGGGAATAACGTTGAAGGGTCCTTTTACTGTCCCACAGTCCTAGTTTATGGTATGTGTGTGTACGGTATGTTTATGGGGTGTTAAAGTATATTAAGTCCATTACACATATACACTCAGCAAAAAACGAAAGTGGAAAACTGAAATTTCATAAAATGGACGATTTCATGGTAAAAACGATGTCTATCGGGCAAAAGTAAATTGTCATTTTGTGCATAGAAATTTGCGCTCCATCAGTTTTTGGAATCATAAAAATAAATTAAATACTTTTGAGTTACGGCTTCAAAAAGTAGCAGACGGGGACTTTCTTTTTTTTTGCTGATTGTGAATCCGTCACCCTTGTATCATCATCAACCGATTAACTTCAATATTGATCAGAAGAACCACTCCACTGGGCCCTAGCGCATGTGAGTGTCATAGATTGACCTATACTGACCCCAAATGCTGTTTTGACCCCATTTGTAAAACCGCGATGCAGACAAACATGTGCCAGGCCTTATATTTATTATTAAAGACAGACTCAGAATTATTTAAAATTGGCCAACTGCATTAAGATAACTGTTCACCTCCAAAGTGGGAGATGAATTGGAATTTTTAGTTTCGATGTAAAACCTTAATATGTACTCGAACAGTACCCAAATTAAAATTTCTGAATCCGGAAATTTACAGCCTACTACAAATTCATGATCTGAAGATTCTAAGGTTCTAACTGACATATTGGTCATTTTTTAATTAATATTTTTAACTGACATTTTTTGAGATAGGGCATTTGAAGTTTACAAAAAAAAAATACAAAAACCATTTCCCGGGATGTGGTCCTTTGACAAATCAACATTGTGGAACTAACAAATATATAGAATTTCAAAGCAATGTAATTGTTTCAAAAAAGATTATCTCAAAAATCCGAAAATCTCAGAACTTGTAATTCCTTAGCTCACGAATTGTGATTTTCTATAATGAAAAACATTTAGTTGAGCTTAGCTATTTCCCATGATTGTTTTATTATTGTAATTACTAAATTCAAAACACCATCAACATTATCAACTAACATACACAATTTTATACCTCAGATAATGAGCCCCCCTAGCGTCACTAATGTCCCCTCTGACCAGGTGGCATTCGCAGATATTGGCCAGGACCGTATATAGTAAGCTGGACTCCACCTCTGGAATGACAACTCGGGTTCCTTTACAGTGACGTCGAATTACGATCCAGGCGATAGCTTTCCTATTGGTACTACAACTGTAACGTATACAGTAAAGAGCGTCAGGAAAGGAAATACTATTTACCGAGTCTTTTACTGTCACTGTGAAGGTACGTGTTTTAAACATACGGATTTAAGGTATGATAGAAAAGATAGAAAAATAAAATAGAACATCACGTAAAATGGGTAACAAGTGAAACACGGAATTGCTCTCTCCATGTCCATAAGCAGGGGTCCATGTAAATTATACAGCGGTTGTCAACAAAATGTAGCAGTCAATCAGTAAACATCAAAGTTTATGAATGTGCAGTAAAATGTTTTTGTACATGCTTTTATCCCTGTAATTGGGACACCCCAGTCCGAATAAGCTAATTAAAAAGAACGGTCTTAATCGAAGTGGGATATTTTTGGCTTGTGGATCAGAGATCGCGTGTTGGAATCCACGTGCGTTATGGTATTCGACATGTTGTCATGGCCTATATAAAGTGACTATGACAATTCTTCAGTATTGTCATTATCCCAGAGGAGGGCCTGACCCTTCGAGATGTCAGCTGGTGTATTCACAGTTGGACCCTTAATCGTCATCACTGTTCTAGGGACTACTGATGGCTTTGCACTTGCAGATTTCACAATGAAACAGAGCCCAGAAGGAGTAAACGCCATTCCGAAATCTGACTTCACGATCTCGATTTCGCCGGTGATATAGCTCTAATAGCAACATTATAAGCAAAGCAGAGGCACCTGTAACAGACGTGTTGAGGCAGCCACAAAATGCAGTTGGTCGATAACTGATATGAGGGAAAAAAATTTTTCAACCTCGACCCGTGTGAAGACAATAAAGGAGTTGAGCTGGAAAATGTCTCCGAATTCAAACAACTGGAGATTTAGGTCCCACACCAGGGCGGACTGGTCGTGGGGGAGGATTCGCGTGCGTTTGCCAGATTCGCGTTTGCGCCGGGGCCGCTTTGGACGAGAAAAAAAGTGAAAAAAAACAATTAAAATGAAAAAAATGGGAATCTACAAGAACCAAGTGTGAGTCAAAAAATACAATTTGGGAATTACATTTGTTGTCATAAAGTTTCATTAACATGATTAAATATAATGATGCAGTTTCATGGCGCTGTGATGCTCATTGAATGACCGGGCAACGTGGATAATTAGTTTTTAGTTAACAGGAAACAGGTGCAGATGGATGCAATTCGGTATGAAAACAAGCATAAAACGATTTGAAGCACTGACTGTGTCAAGGAATTGTCGGAGCAATTAAGAACATGCAGTGTTTGTAAATCTTGTAGTAAATTTTGTGCCCTTCAACATGCCTCAGTCACAGGTCTAGCGAAAGGGCCCTAGTGGTAAGAGGAGGCGCCGAGTTCCACCTTACCAAAAGTATTGAAGCTCTGAAGCTGTGTTGCGAAACTTTTGCCAGCGATTTTCGCCAATGCATTAGGCCTATGCCCAGGTCGGCCCGGAGCTAACAGAAGACAAGTCTCAATCTAAAAAAAGAGGCCATTCGGGGGGGGTCCTAGGATTGGAAGGTCAGCGGAAAATTTTTCATCCCAAAACGTTTTCAGGACTTCAAATGTGAAAACCACAAGCCAGGGTTGCCTGCAATATTAAAACTTTTAAGATTTGGGAGTCTGGCCTTCAAAGCTGATGGAAAGCAGGAAAGCATTCGTTGTAGGCTTAGAACACATGGCCGTCCAGCAGAATATCGGGAAGAGCGTACAAACGGATGCTACACTCGACTATTATACGCAGAGTATTAAAAGCAATAATGCACATTATTTTGAAGAGCGCCACAATTTCAAAAAATGAGAATTTCTACACGGTTGCATCGGTAACAGGCTAGTAAACCTACCTGTGAATGGTTTTAAGCTCGAAAATGGTCTATGTGTTGCAAAACGAAGGAATGTTGTATTATTAGAATAATTAATATCGGAGAGATCTAGATAGATTTAAACGGCTGTTCAAACGCCTTCCAATATGCGGGCCAATATGAAATAGGCCGGGGGAATAGCGCAATGTGCGTGTCTACGATATAAGTTAGTTGTGTTATGGTTCAGGCAAGGTCAGTTAGAGGTAATTTTTTGAGGTGGCACTATTTCATAATGGACGTACATAAACGTAGTATTTCCAGCTCTGCGTGAAGTTACAATCTGGGATCCCCAATTCTAATACAAAATCGTATGTATGGATTGAATAAGCATTTTTTAGCATCTTCGTTCGCAGGTATAGTTTCCTACGACAATTATAAAATTAACTGTTCAAAAATGATCAAATTTTGAAACTTGGAGGCTCTGCAAAAGTGCTGTTGTCGTGATGCTTTAACAGCAGTTGAAGGACACATCCAAAAAATCACAGTATAAATTTGGGAGATAATACCCCTATGATCAATAATCGGGCAACGGTTTTGTTTAGTTTTGCCTGGACACTGCATGCGTATATCACAATCCAATTCCCGTTTGATTCTGGAGCCCCATGGAGGGAAAGAAAGCAAATAGAGATAGAAGACCCCTTCAATATCTCGATACCATCAAGAATGATCCCGGTGTAAAGAAAACTGAGTGTCCCATGAGAGAGTGTCCTAGTACAATACCACATGCACGGAATAAACCGTGACTTTGTAGACGAGGCAATTTGGGTACAGTGCTGTTGATGAAACGAATGATGAATCCAGCATCCAATGGAGAACACAATAGACAACATGGGTGGTAGGACACTCAGTAACACGGACACTGTAATATATGAACGCTGAGATCAACCAGAGATCCAACAACACATGCATGATAGGTGGGTTCAGCATGTTGCTAAATAGCTTCTTCCATTTCGTCATGGACGACCGCTGATGATGATGATGATGATGATGATGATGATATGATGATGATGATGATGATGATGGATGATGATGCTTCAAGTTGTTTTATTTTTTCTATCGCTCCAGAAAACATATTCTTTAATTGTTACTTTAGATACATATTATCAAAGAAGAAAACCTGTTATTAGGTTGAAAGTTTGGTTTTTTATAGCGGACAAGGTTGCCGCCAACTCCATGCCTCAACAGTTAGGCCAATATGTTTTGATCTCCACGTTTTAGGGTTTTATGTGTTTTATATATCAAGAATTTTAATATTTACGGAGAGACACCAACTGGGCGGGTTGGAATCAATGGAGTACATGTACAGACTTGTGCGGTGGTGGAACACGAAGTCGGACACGACCTTGCGAAGATAGCAACACGAATGACCAGGTGACCTGTGATGGCAACCCCGCCAAGTGAAACAGAAGACTGTAACGAGGAGGCTTCGTAATTCGCTATTTTATTGACTCTATAAATGCCAGCCATTCCGTTTAGGCACGAGAGCCACTTACTTGACACACTACATCCACCTGTATATTGAATTCCTCCAAATACTCAAGTTGTATAGGTATCTATGTACTCTGGTATCTCCAAACCGTTGGGCGGGGTGATTTCCATATGTGTAAAGATCCCCAGCCGTCGCCCCCCCCCCCCGACTTAACCTAACAAAAAAAGAGATGTCTTATATCCTCCTTACCGTGCTCCCTAGTATAGTAATGTGTTGCAAACTATGATAAATATCTTTTACGGGTGAAATTTTACTTTAACTGCACATCAACCTTTATCACTGCTTATTATTTGTGTTATAATATTTATAGGAAGACTTTACTGGATATTGATAATAAACAACTTGATCATTTTGTAAAATACAAGGGTGTCCTCAAAAGAACGTTTACCCTCCAGAGACGGCCATTTTTGCCTCCATTAACCAATTCGTATCCTTGTTTTAATTTTTGATTATGGCAAAATATATACTCTATTTTAACATATGGGGTGAAAACGAGAAGAAAACAGTGAAAAAATAACCAACAATTAACCATTTCCTTATCCCTCAAAAATGATGATGCAAAATGACTTGTCCCACGTCTAGCAATGAGCCAACGTAAAACAATTCTTATTGGATTTGACCACACGCAGTTGTTCAGATTTAATCAATTTGTTCACATGTAATGCCGTCAAAGCACCTAAACATGTGACTTAATTTTTGGTTCTTAGCCCATTACACACCAAAAAAAACAAATAAATCTGTTGCATGATATTAAGCCTAAATCCTCCCCCCTCAAACCCGCATCTCCCATGTACTGCACATGAATGGGCTAAGCGCGCTTTTAATTAATGGTATTGGATGCGTGACTCCTAAATACCATGGCATATTCTACTGACTGCTCTTGATTAACCAACACAAAATGGTGCCACGACCCCGCAATTCACCAAAGAGAATTTTCCATGACTAAGAAATGTTTGCAACCCAGAGTTTCCGTTTGCATCCATTGGTAAACTCTTTATCCTCAAAGTATGGTTCCCAGTAAGATGGCAAGCAGAGGAACAGAGACAAAGTTCTGGAGCATGGCAAGATTCTAAATGGATGTAAGCCCGGGGATGTAAGGAATGCGGTCGTCGATAGAACCGGCAACGATCAGGCCGCAATATTGCTTGCAGTTGTGCAGAGAACTGACCATAACCCTAGAATCCTAAACCCTAGAATTCCCTAGAACCCGACGGAATCCGTTCACAATTTCCAGGGGGCGACCTTCAACCGCATTGTAAATCAGGAACAAAGGCATCCGTACAGAATCCAAGTGCACATGGGTTACAGCTGAGATCCTACTAGGAGATTGTAACTTTTTCTATTCTACTGTTGTTAAACCTTCCTCAGCGTTTTTCCTTCGCGAAGGTCGTTGTATAGACGAGGCAAATTCTACATGAATTGAAGGGTCACACAGCCAATGTTCGGGAGTATGCTCCAAAGGGAATCCGCAGCACATTTGTGTAACAATGTAACCGAATACAAACGCAACAGTTGTAGTATTTGCTGCAATAACAGCACTGAACAATCACCTGGTTGGACCAATATTTGTCAACAACAAACGGTCAATGAGCACAGGTGTACTTGGACATGATCAGAAATGACAGTGTGGTGCCCGAACTTGTTCATATCTTTGGACAGCAGCGCAATGGCGCCATACTCAGAGCCTGGTTTGTTCAGGACGGAGCACGCAGCCCATCGGAGTATTGCCGTCGATAACCGTCTGCAGGAACTCTTCCCCAATCGAGTGGTGGGTCTTGGCCATGCTGTCGAATGGCCCCGCGGCTCCGGATCTTACACTCTGGATTTCTTGTATCTGGGGCTATGTCAAGTCCAAAGTGTAAACTAAGAAGGACCTCCGAATAACCATCACAGTTGAGGACGGTCGAATATGATGTCTTCCAAGAGATCATACTGACCAGTATGACGCAACGTGCTTAACAGGACACATGGGCGGATTGAGCCCGCCGATGTGTTTCCCCTGCAAGGGGCCAGTCGAATGGACGAATATGAACCATTTGTGAAAAGAACATCAAAGATTTTTTTTTTTTTTCATTTGCCAGTGCAAAACGCAGCCCTCCAGGACTTGCTATGCAGCATCGTTGTAAAAGGCTTATACCAAACGTTTAATCTTCTTATTTTTTTTATCCATGAAAAGTTTCTGCAATCTGTGTATTTTTATTTCTATATGCAATGTTATCAAATTTTCTTTTCATTCCGTCTAACAATTTATTACTTTGAGATCTAAAGCAACAAATTTGCAAGTACAATCAGTATTGATGCCATGAAAGCAAAACCGCTGCCAGTGTACAACTTATTTTTGGCCCTATGATCTTTTTTTAAATATCCTCCAAAACGAAATAAGAAAATGGTCTGGATTTTTTCACCAAGATACTCAGTTAAGAGTACATGATAAAGCATAATGTAAACCAAAAAAAAAATTTATCATATCCGACTTTTCAACCCTGAAATTAGGGTACGTTTCTTTTTGAGACAACCCTGTAAATGTACATTTACTATGTATTGAGGCTTTATTTCCCAACATGGAGTGTAATGAACCCGACTATTACTGAATGTACTCATCTTTGCGGAGGAGGGACACAAACCCGTACGAGGGTTGGCTTGGACGGTGATCTCACTGATAGTTTCACCTGCTCTGGTAGTCAGGTGCCTGAAGCAACTATTGATTGTAATGTCGAAGCTTGTCGTAAGTTGCGCGTGTTAATTATTTATTATTATTATTTTATAACGAGCAATCTGAATATGGTGCATTTATTTCTTAACGGCCGACTCAGAGATTTGGACATTATAATATTTTTTGTGTATTTAATTAAATAGGTCATCTAGACCTAAAGATGGTCACCTAAAATGCTCATTCAAAGTTCGAGATGATCGGATTTTTTTTTTTAGATGCAATAAACAATGTATAGTATAACAGTGGCATAGAATAATGATGTATAATAAAAACATAACAAAATTCCGGATCCCCGGAATTTTTACAAAGTTGTGATTTTCTTATGAGGACTTCAATTTGAGCTAGCTATTCACACGTGATAGTCTATGGACAGGGCCCATATATATGCATAAACACGATTTGATTGAAAATTGAGGGCGCCCTCCCTCAGGAGATTAATCTGAGTCAGCCTTTAAAACACCTTCTTTTCAATAATATAAAAAATGGTAATTTTTAAGTTTTTTATTTTTTTCACTCTTTATCTTATTCTGCAGCACTTGGAGCGATGAGTTTTTATACACTATGTTCTATATCAATGCGAAGAGGGACACAAGCCAGAAGCAAATCCTGCATTGATCCTGTTGCAGCTGATGATATGACCTGCCCTGGAGAGTAACACCAATTGATACCAGACTTGTAAACGAGGGTCTTGCCGTAAGTCAATTCTACAATTGGTTAAATTTCTAAAACACTATTTCTTCCGTGTTTTAAACTTTGACATATCTGTTTTATACTAAATACCGGTAATCTAAACATATTTTAAAGGCATGTTTATTGAAGTAGTAGAATATGTAAAAAGGATATCTGGTGATTTTCAATGAGCCCATGACAATGATTTGCAAACTTGGTTACAACCCATGTTTAATGTAATCATTCACCACAAACCCCTTTATCCCACCTAAAACCATGTTTTAATAGTATATTACAAATGACTTGCAAGGTTCGTGCACTTGGTCAAAAGCTGGTCCTGGGCATATTAAAAGTAGCGCATTTAGAAAGAACACAAGGAATGGTCAGAACTTCGTATTCGCCTTTTGATTTTAAAAGAAATTATTTTCCCCTACAAATGCCTTAACATTTAAGTTAACTTTTCTAATCATGCACTGAGGAACGATACATTTTTTTGTAATTTTGAATGGTTTTTTTGTCTTTAGTCAGCGTTAAGTGACCAATGCCTCTAATTTTTCAATAACAGTTACCTAACAACTATTTTTTAAACACAACATGGCGTACGTACGCCTTTTATTATCTTATTTTGCTCTCCATTCCCATTATAAATATATGAAATATTATGAGTCACATCTATCGTTTAATTACAACCATAAATATTATTTTGTGAGGCAAGACCACTGAGCTTCTATACAAGGATTGGAAACCTGGGCTTTGTAATTAAGGCACTGACGGCCATATTGGTCATCCAAAAAGAGCCCAAGCGGTGGGTTCAGAGCCGGTCTTTAAAAATGATATCTAAAAAACACCCCTCTTTTACTTTGTCTCAAATCACTGATAAGTTTAAAAAATGTAGTTTTTTTTTGCAATAAAAATTTCTAAACGAACTTCGCCTCATATCCTTTGTGGTGCTCAACGAAGTTCACACGCATGATCTTGTTGGAACTTGCTGAAGTCACCGTGATATATTTTCGCTGGCCTCTGTTTTGGTATTGCATGTCGGCGTTGTAAATATATCACAGGGAATAAACATGGTAGCTTCCATGATTGCTGTACAGTTGTGTACAATTTGTCTGAATAAATCTGAATTTTTTCGGCAAGAATACTCCAATGGCCATAAACCATCTGGGTACTTTTTATTTAGGGATATTTCAAATATATGGTACCGATAGATTCATACCAATAAATCACTTTAAGTTAACTTTTACACGAACTGGAGTAACCGATTCATTTTTTTTGTGATTTTGAAGATGCTTCTTTTTGTCTTTAGTTTTTTTTAACATTCGAATTCAGTGAACGAATGCCTCTAATTTTCCACTCAGTACCTAACAACCATAGAAATATGTTTTTGTGAGGCAAGACTTTGACAAAACTCCTGTGACTCCAGAGCGGTTGTTTGGGGAAGACTTATTTGTGCTGTGTTTATTACAGCTCCGGAATGGAGTACATGGGGTGATTTCAGTTCGTGCGACCAGCCATGCGGAGGAGGAACAAAAACCAGGACACGAACCTGTGTGGATCCTGACACAACCGATACTGTCACACAGTGTTCAGAAGGACAAGCCCAGGAAACCATTGCCTGTAATCAAGAAGATTGTCGTAAGCTTATTTTTTATCTGCTAGATACATTTTCAATCATGGAGACCATCTAATATTCCATTCATTCTATGGTGCCTTCCTAGAGGGCGCTACATACAGACATACGGGCTAGAACGTTGAAGGTGCTCGAATCAATGTGAAAAAGTATCTTAAACGTATTTTCTGATCTTTATATATGGCTTAAAATGCCTTATTATTTTAATTATTTGGTGCCCATGTGAGTAAAAAACTACTCTTGATGGCAAGGGTAGGGGGCTGAAAAGTTTTCTACTTCGAATGCCAGGTCATTTGAGAAGCGGTATCAAAAACCACTGACTGACGACTATAGGCTTTCTAGGACACAGTTGAAGTATTGTCCATGCTGATTTTGATTTTGGTCATGAAAATGCTTTGATCAACTATAGGGAATACGCCACTAATTAAAAGTCCCACTGAAATATACGAAAATATGTCAAAGTTTGACCTGTTGGATGAATGTTTTAATGCGAAAATGTAATTAAAAATACTAGAAAGAGAAGGGTGTAAACACCAAATGCGCAAGGGTTTAGTGGTGTCCCACTAATAGTCGCCTATACCTTTGCCCAGATTTCGTTTGACAAGCACTCAAGATCATGACACCTTTAAGTTTTAGACACCTGATAAACAAATTAGTACAGTGTAAGTACGCTAAGCAACTTTTTCCTTTTTTATTCACTATTCTAGCTGAGTGGGGCGAGTGGGACAATTGGGGTCAATGTGACGTGACATGTGGTGGCGGCTTACAACAACGAAATAGATTGTGCGCCGATCCTAAACCACGTGATTTTGTTACATGCATCGGAGATCCCCCGACTTCAACTCAAAATTGTAATCCTGAAACATGTCCTTGTAAGTATAAGACTATGAGACTATGAGAAAGCCGTCTCTTGGGGAAGGAGGAAGGGGGGAGGGAATGGCGATGAATTTGGGGTTTTGGCTTCGTTTTATTGTTTCAGGTTACAGGAGTTTCACGACATGTATATGTAATCAATAACTAAAATCATAGTGATTGGGTAATTTTTCCCGAGAAATTGGTCAAAGATTACACATTGTCACATTTTACATCGATGAAATGACGAATTGTCGTGTATTGTGATATTTTAATAGATACCATGTGAACCTCGTAGCAGCCGGCATCGTTCCGGACCAAGTATATTTCTAATAAGCAGCCCCGTTTTGCATAGTGCAGAGAATTATATTCAGACTACAGAACGTATATAGTTGGAATCTCAATTAAACTTATCTTGATTGATTTTAATACCTATTTTAATAATTTAAATAGAAATAAGAATTAACTACACAGCGTAATATCACGTACGACTTTGCAAACGTTTGAGAAAATCAATTTGCGGGACACGAAGAAATTGGTTATGCACTTTTCCGCCCAGTCCGTTCGTTTGAAAGTGGTTTCTATTCTAAACATTGAAAATAACGCTTCAACCGCCCCGGAACTGTCGGCAGGGCAGCGGTTCTTGTTGAATCGCGAAGAAAAGAGAAGACACCCAGGGCTACGGCAGGGGGCAAGATATCATAGCGTTTACTAAGGCGACGCCACCCCTTACAAGATACATAATTTTGTTAAAACAACGTGTCTAAAATATTTCAAAAGCAGTTCTACGCGTGTTCTCTACTTAGTAGGTGCACATTTTGTGAAAAATGAATTTAATGTCATCACAATTTATGCACGAATATCAGTGACTATGGGTGTAACATGATGCATGACTCCAGCAAATATTGGGGCTATTGATAGTAAATAGCTCGGTATGTAGAAGACCAAAACACTTTTCATCCATGAATATCAGTGCCCAAGCCAAGGGGGGTGGGAAACGCATTCAAAACCAGTCGTCCGTGCTGGGGCGCTGACATGGGAATATTGCACGGAATTAATATCAGTTGGGGTTTGCTTGGATTACACACATAATGTCAATTCGATACAACCATTCCGCCACAAAATATTCAGTTGTTGGATGTGGGTGCTATTGGGTGGTTAAATTTTGTCCTACCCTGGGCCATCAACGAATGAAAATGACAATCAGTCGTTTCTTGATTTAAATAAACCGCCTCAATGAATACATTTTTCACCTAAGCGCGCATTGCATTATGAGAAAAAAGAGGTATCTGAGCACAATGATCCTGGTACACTATTATACACCTGGCCACCTCTACACTACCGATTATAGTGTATATGCAAAAAAAAACAAAGCTGCACCCACAGTATGTGGAGAAGCGGAGGCAGCCATTGCTTATATTGTTGGTACTCTAGGTTTTCTTTGTGGTCGGCAAAACATGCAAGACGGTAAATTTCTAAAGATGACCGTAACGTTTTGCCTCATCTATATAGAACCTCTTTGGACCAAGCGATGTACACAACGTTCTATGACTCCAGCAAATAATTGGTGCATGATAAGTAAATCCGCCAGGGTTGGTTATGAATAGGATGAATAGGTCAACAGACTTCAGATTCTCAGGGGACTGCAAACATGTTATTTTCCATTACGGTAAAAGTTTTTGAATTGTTTTCACCGACCGGTTTAGATTGACTACAGCCTCATTCACGAATATAAAATAAAATAAAACTTTATCTGCTGGGAGTTTTAATAACTTTGATCGTATATTTCATCATTTATCAAAAAGAACACGAATATGAGTAAAAATCATGAAAGAAGTGTGATTGGCAAGCTATGACCTAACATCTGTGCAGAACCAACACGCCATAACTTAACCATATTAATATTGGACCTCTTTCTATTCAATTAAAAGTTTGTCGGCACCTGTTCACATGCATTTTCATATGGTGAATGATTTTCGATTTCTGCTATGACACAATAAATGTTGCATAGAAATGGGGGTCCGCGGCAAAGTTTACGATTGGTTTCTGCACCACGATTTTAGGTCCACAGTTTGCCAAACAATTTTTTTCTCATTAGCTTTGGGTTCACCTTATTTTCCCTCCGATAAGGATGAAAATTAGGGTCAAAGAAAATGGCACACACAGTAGAACCTCTAACTATTTCGGTGAAAGAGGACGGGTACTTTGTGTCACGTCATGAAAATAGCTAATCTAAATCGGGGTTGTATAGGCACCTGCAATACTTTTTTCAGTGCATGGGAATAACAATTACTACTTCTGCGCAGTTCCCGAGATGAAAAAGGTCTGTGAAGTATTGTTGGTCTTCTCATACCGAGCGATTTACTCTCAATGCCCCAATTATTTGCCTGGAGTGCAATGAATCATGGTATACACCCAGTCACTAATATTCAGTGCATAAATTGAGATGGAAAATTAAATTCATTTTCTCGAGAATGTGGGCACATACTAGAAGTGAGAACAACGTAGAACTGATTTCTGTAATTTTACGAAAGTTATTTAGGAGAATTATGGTGACTCCGGGGTGCGCCACCTTGGTACTTTATCCGAGCATCTTTTTCGCTTTGGCAACATGGCCTACTAGCCCTTACAACACCAACACTTTTATAGGGTCTAAAAGAATATCTTTCAACATTTTAAAGTGTCTCTAATAGCACAGAGGGATTGTCTATTGGTTATATGAAAAGTGTAGAATTGATCAAACGTGCACTATGCTCTCATGTTTTCTTTCATATTGACAGGTTATTTGTATCTACCCTCAATTTATGTTATATATCCTTCTAACCTTCATTTTGTTTCCATAGCGAGTGGGGATCTGGAGTGCTGGAGGAATGCAATGTAACATGTGGGGGTGGACACAGCAAAGGCAACGCATGTGCAATGATCCTTGATTTAATAGACATTTCATGCATGGGAACAGCTCAGCGCACAATCATTTATCACAAACTTGCAATGCCCAAAGCTGTCCCAAGTAAGTAGGCCTATCATTTGGGTCAATAATAGGAGCAATTAGTTTCAAGTTCGACACATTAGGTGTGATTATATTATAAGCCCCCGCCTGTTCTCGATTATCATTCAAACTTGGGGGCCCAGTTAGCATAGCGCGTTTTATTATGGTGTGCTCATAAGAAAGCAAATGCCCATAAAAAATTCAATCATCATTGTGTGTATGTCCAAAAACAGCCTTAAGGGAGATCTGCATCATAATTATTTTTTTTTTTATTGAGATGGTATGAATTTCATATTTTGGTGGCCTATGATACCTTGAGGACCAAAAAACCAAAATTACAAAAAAATCACCTAATTTGCATATTTAATTGGCGGCCATCTTGGTTATCTCCCACAAGTATACATGCTATAAGACTTATTTTTTTAAATGAAAGATAAAATGTAAACTTTAAAAAGTATGAGTTAGGTTTTTTTTATTTTGTTAAAATTTAAAAAAAAAAAAAGCCAAAAATTGCAAATAAAATCACAATACAATACACCTTCTGTGAACATTTGAGCCCAAATCCAATTTAAAAAATTGCTGACATTAACTTTTTTTAAGAGGTAAAAGCGAATTTTGAATAAAGCATTTTTAGTATAGAAACACTTATTTAATAATTATGCAAATTAGGTCCATATGATAACTTCCTGACAGATACAGATTAGCAAGCATTTAATTATTATAATTAATGACCCTTTTTCCAATGATAGCACTATATAATATATACTTATCGAGATATGATTTTTTAAATATTTACATATCGCCGCTTTGAAAACAATAAAATACATAGTATATTTCACAGCTTGGGAAACAATAACCACATAACAATATTCATTAAAAATCGGTGACATGTCGCATGTGGAATTTGCTATACTTTTGGGAACGGAATCCGATTGGGGAAAAGCATTTGGAGCAAAACCCTTTGCTCTTTTATTTAAAACAACAATACTACGTAGTATATTATCTTTTTGGTGCAGATCTTCCTTTAAGGGCCATGATCTTATACAGATTTCTTATTTTTGCCGGCACTTACGATTTTTCCTTATGCCCATAATGCCCTCTTCATGTACTCATTGGCGTAATTTCTTTTTGACAGGGGTGGGTGGGTTGCATGAAATTCTGAATGAACAGGGTTTGCTGAGGGTCCATAGATCGGTTACTAGCGCTAAACATTTTGTCATTTAGACCCTAGAATTGTTTAATGTCTACAAAACTCGACAGACTGGTGTTGACATATATTAGCATACAATGGAGATGTGTCCTGTTGTTAAAAATAAACGTAACTCAAATAATAAAGCCCCCCCCCTCCCCAAAAAAAAATAAAAAAAAAATAAACGCTCCATATTATTTTATGCAGGAATTTTGTCAAAGTCTTGATTAGTAATATATTTCTATATTCATTAGGGAACTTTTTTGAAATTTGGAGGCATCTATTATTTTACCACTGACTCTGACTCCATGCAGATTAAAGTAAAAAAGAAGCATTTTCAAATTCACTAACGTGATATCAGTTGACTTCGGCTGATTGACAAACAGTTAACTTAGTTGAGTACTGTGTATGTCCCCTTTTTTAAAATTTGATCTTACTTATTGTCAAATTGTGGCTTTTTTATTCTGTTGTTGCAGGTGTAAATTGCCAGATAGATTGTGAAGATGAACAAATAGCTTTCCAGGGTTTCAATGGAGGCTGCTTTTGTGCCTGTCCGGAGAATGCCCGAGGATTACGATGCCAATGTAAATATTTGGGTTTTTTGCGAAACGATTCCTTCTTATTGAATCCATTGATGATTTCCCGATTTATTCCGTTGTCATATTTCCCTTTATAACATATAAATGGTTGGCAATACGACAATCCAAATGCTAAGTAACTAAATTTCTCCGATAATGTCGGTTAATTGGTTGAAAAACTTTGCTTTTCAAGTGATTCCTTGATAATCTAAGTTGATCATCGAAAAAATGAATCGAAAATAACACACTTAGTTGTCTTAAAGCTTAGTCTATTTACCGAACATAATTTGTGGAAAATTTAGTTTATGTGATAAACTGAGATTATCGATAAACTGAGTTATGGCAAAGTTTAGTTAAATTATTGTTTTTTTTAACTTATTACTTGATAAAACTAAGTTTTTCGGTTGTTAATTTTATTTTATCAATGAAAAATAAATTTGACATTCTTACTGGTTTATCACCGATAAACTTTATCCGTAAAAAAATAGTTTATCAAATTACTGGACAATGAGCTTGCCATAGGAATAAGACAACTTCTTGTCAAAAAATACAGTAAATATCATACTCATAGGCAGTTCTGTTTTACCAGCTGGCGCTACAAAAGGTAACATAAAGGTATGACTTCTGTACTTTACCAAGTTTACCTTAACACAGTTGCAATGTTTTGCTAAAGCTATTCTTTTATTTGTTTTCTTGCTTGTCCCTGAAGAAGAACAGTATATCTGTTCGAAACAAAGATTTTCTGTGTAAGTTTTCTCTGTATTGTCCCTGTCTCGTTTTACCAGGTTTTAATCTGCCCTCTGGGACATTGTAATTTATGGCTACTTTGCTCTGCCACAGTTCAACTTAATTTCTGATAATTTTCACTGGTGGGTTGTTTTTTCACAGTGCACAGTAATTTTTCCCAGTGCATTGTTTTTCTTGTACCATACAGGCCTTACTTTTATTTACAGGCCTACAGTATTTGTTTGTTTTTACCCCATTTGGACACTGTGATTTGTGGCTATCGCACTTTACTGCGTCACACCCAGGGCTCGCGCTAAGGATTTTTATTTGTGTAGAAATTTTGCAACAGCTCTTGCTTTGATCATGTTGATAGTGCAAACGTATGGGGAAAATTGCTACACAATCTTAAAATTGCATAGCAAATGGCAGAAAATGTGTAGCAAACTGCTATGCTAAACAAGCTATCGCAAGCCCTGGTCACACTTGCTTCTTCGCGTCACATTTCCCCCTTCCCACGCCAATTTGGTACACCTTGCCTCACTTCCCTCAATCTTTATCTTTTGACGACATTTTGAATATCTTGTTATTCAAAGGAAGCCTGTAGGTCCAACTTTCTTGGTCCTGCACTGCATCGTAGTATATACACACATGCTAGGAAAACTTTTACAAACTCACTTCAGAAGACTTCCCCTGTAAATAATGAACACTGCTGATACCAGACTTACAAGCAGTAATACAAACTCTTGGTTTATTCTCCATAGCATCACTCAGGCACATCCTTGTAAATGTAGAAAATCTTGCATAAAAGTGGTTGAAAAACAGTGAAGTCCTATAGCATGATGTACCTCAATTTACTCCATGTTGTCTACTAAAGCTAATTAATTATTCAGACTGACCAGTGACTAATATAGAGGAGACATTTAAGAGTACATGCTGACCAGAGGGGTACATGCATGGAAAGGCCTAATCAAAACACTAAAGGCCTAAATAATCGGCACTTACATTCCGGCCCCTAATTGTGGCGCTTAAGCTCAACAATTACTATACTAAACGTAGTTGACTGTGGCGATAGCAAATTTAAATTACAACCAAAAAGACTATGCAAATTATGCAAATGCAATTACTGTAAAACGAACGAACACAAGCTAAGTGAATAAGCAAAGTTATCACTTTACTTTAAAAACATCTATAAATGTCAACTACTGACCAGAACCTACATCAACATTTCCAAAATGTAGATTTTGAATGTCCAATCTGAATTTCTTTTACATAACAAGATTACTCATCAAACACGTACGGAATTAAAAATAATCAAATAATAAAGATTGTACGCATTAATGTTGCATGCTATGCATGTTGCTTGTTCATATGTGAAAAATTATAATTCTAATACTAGAGTCTCAAGTCCATCAAACGTAAATGGCGAAATTACTGAATGTGACCCTGCGCGATGTGCTTGTTTTAACCATTTCATCCACGTCCAAGTTCAATTGAAAGTTATACAGTGCAGCAGTTCAAAATGTTAATTAATGTTAAACAAAGTTCAACTAACTTTAAAATATTTCATAACAAATAAGAAGGGTTCGCATCAGTGTAAATACATGTTGTTAAAGGTATAGGGAGCAGAGCTTACTAGCAGATGCATCCCTGTGCAACCAACCACAACCATACATGCACATGTACATGTATCCTACTGTCATGGTTTATGTTATAGGTATCAATTTTGTAACAAAGGTGTGGGAAGGAGAGCTTTCTAGCAGGTTGCTTCCCATGTTCAACTAGCCAGAACATACATGCACTTGTTAATCGAAAGCATGTAATTTTTATTGTTACTGGCTAGGGTAAAATCTTACAAGCACACATTTAGATAACACTAAAGTCACAGGTATACCACGATAGAGCACTTTTCAGATCACAATAGAAATGTCCATTCATTGTTGATTCGTCCTGGAACACTCGCACATGTTGTTGTTGCTGTCCATCTGAAAGACTGGCGCTTGACATATAATCGTCTGCTAGCCTGAGATGACTTCACACCGTTGAGCAATCTTCTGGACAACCTTTGGAGTGTACTGCAGTCTCAAGTATGTTACTAGGTAAAATAATCAGCTGTTCCGAAGCCTATGTAAGCCATTACATAGGTGGCAATTTAACGTAAGCTGATTGAACTATTCTCCATAATAATTGTAAATCATTCTTCAATCTATAGATGGCCCCACAGGTAAATACGTCTGCTGGCTGCTTTTGAATTAAATAAAATCCTTAATAATCTTCTGTGCAGACAGAATGATACAGGTTGCCAGAGAACCAGCCGGTAGATCGCCTCCCTATCCGACCCGTGATGGCGCCCTGAAATCAATCTATCTATACTGCAGCTGGGCCTCAAAGTTAAAACCAAATTGGTTTACTTCAGCAGAGTTTACATTTAGTGTGACTTAAAACTGCTCAATATCCTAGCATTCTTGCTCTAGTAGAAGACACAGCTTTGTAATCGGTCGCACAAGTGCAGACGATTTTGCCTTCACCTTGACACTCCTTACGAGTCCTTGGTCACCTACATATACTTCTTCTATCAGTCCCATTGGCCAGTAATTTCTTGGTGCTGTATCGTCTACTATCAGAACCACATCGCCAACTTTCATATTACGCTGTGGTTGTAGCCACTTTTGTCTGGCTTGAATAGTGGGCAAATATTCTCTTTTCCATCGTTTCCAGAAGAGATCTGCCAGATACTGGACCTGTCTCCATCTTTTTCTTGCGTACATCTTTGTCATCAAATTTCCCTGTAGCAGACGCCCCAGACTTCATGTGCAGCAAGTCATTTGGCGTGATGACATTCAAATCTCCAGGTACACCATTGGCTCTTGTCAATGGTCTGCTATTGAGAGTGTTCTCAATCTCGCACATGAGTGTGTGCAATTGATCATCCGACTGTGCACTTTTCAGATGCTGTTCTCGTAGAATAGACTGAAGAATCTTTCTGACAGTTCTTATTTGGCGCTCCCAAACACCACCATGATGCGATGCTGCTGGTGGATTGAAATGCCAGTTGATCTCTTGGTTAATTGCATAACTCCTTATAACTTGCTCATCCAGTTCCTTAATGGCCTGGCGCAATTCTCTGCAGGCACCCACCAAATTGGTACCATTATCGGAGGTCATCTCTCTGACCGGTCCTCGTCTGCTTACAAAACGACGAACTGCATTGATGCACGAACTTGTGTCCAGACTGTCCGCCACTTCAATATGTACAGCTCGACTCACCACGCATGTAAACAAAACTCCATAGCGCTTCCTCGTTGACCTACCATGTTTGATCTCGAATGGACCAAAGAAGTCCATTCCTGTGTAGCTAAAAGGGGGTTCATCGGATTTGAGGCGGTTGTTAGGTAGGTCTGCCATTTTCTGTGTGTTGACCTTAGCTTGCACCTTCCGACATATCAAACATCTTCCTAAAATCTTCTTGACCTTCACCCCGGCTTTCACAACCCAGTACTTCTGTCTCAATTCTGAGAGTGTGTGATTCTTTCCGTGGTGATGACACGTTTGGTGGTAGTGTTTTATGATCAAGTCTGACACATGGCTGTCCTTTGGCAGTATCAGCTGGTGCTTGGCCTCCTCTGAGATTGAAGCATTCCGCAATCTACCACCAACACGCAGTACACCATTGGTATACTCAGGATCCAAGCTCCAAACACTGCTTGATTTGCTGACACCTTTCCTTTCTCGATCTTGTCTGACCTTTCTTTGGGCAGCTGGTTTAGATTGGTCGTTCCCACTGTCGATGACACTTTCTTCCTTTGCACTACTACGGGCACCCTTCTGCAGTGTTTTAAGCTCTTCAGGAAAGGACTGCTTCTGTACATGTTCGATGATGGCATTCTCGGCTTCATCAATTTCTTGCACAGTGATGGATCCTTATTCTCCACATTGTCAACTCGTCTTCTCCTATTCCGTAAAGTCTGCTTAAGTCTAAGCCACCAAGCTACAGCTTTCCTCAACCGTGTCCAGCTGGAGTAGCGCTGAAACAGCTTATCTATCATAGCACTACCATTACTAACTTCTACCACATTTGCGTGTGCTACTGTCGTCTCTTCACTTTGTTCATCAATCTTTTCTTTTTACACCGTCTTTATTACATAATAGGCAAATAACGCCACTTATTTAGTGACCTTTACATTATCATTGTATAATAAATTCCATTCCTTACAAAACTTAAGCTCTTATACAATAAAAAAGGACATAAGGAAATTCTAGCTATTTCGACGGACACTTCATGAAATGAGAACAAGAACAGCAACTTATGAGATCAGTATTAAAACTCAAAAGAGTTATTTCAGTTAATAAATCTTTCCCTTGAAACCCCTTACCCATTTCAAAGCTTTTGCCATAGACACCATTTTTTCAAAAATTGATTTAATTGCATATTAAATATGCTTGGTATTTTAAAATATTATAATAATATTAATCTCTTGTTTAAAAGTTTCCAAATCTGGGTGTTTTCCCATCATCTTTGCTCTATAAATATGGTATTTTGCCATTGTCATAATAAGATCAAACAAAATCAATTTTAATCCAAAGAGAATTGTTAGTGGAGTCATTTTCACATCCACGTTGGTTTTGTTTTTTTATCCATAGTTTGAAGTTATTCCAAAATGTTTTGGAAACTTTGCAATCTACAAAAATGGCTAATTGTTTCTGAGTTAACCTTACAAAATGTACATAAGTTATCTTCCCTAATGTTAAATTTAATGTAAAAGAACATTTGTTCCTATTATACTTTAATATCGATAGTGAAACGATCTCATACCTGTATATGAGCAAGACTTAAAAATTATAAGAAACAAAGGTTTTTCCACTCCTCATTTTCCCAACCAAATTCTAACTGCCACTTACTTACTTGTTTGTTGCTTCTTTTTTACCACAAAAGCATCATAAAATAGTTTACAACCTTTAATTTGTTCAAACAAACAGTCCAAATTACTAGGTCGAAAAGGTGAAGCTAATTTTAATCCACTTAACTTTTTGATATTATAGTTGGATTGAATAGCTCTAATGATACCATTATATTCGAGATAGTAGTTCTTACTCCATACATTTGTTCAAACTCATCTATTGACATGACAGTCCCATTTTCTTTCAATAATCATTTATAATTGAACCACCCCTTCTCTCCCAGATTATATTTTATAGGTTGACCCCAATCTTAATTTTAGACATTCCACCACAAGTACTGCCTTGCAATGCGGTTAAAATCTAAATTGGAATTATTAACACTACTTATCAATAGGCCCATGAAAGTAAAACATCGTACCAGAACTTATTGTTTATCCTATTTTTCATGACATTAAATCGAAATATACCTGTGCCAACAACTATCATCAGTAGTTACATTCGCACATACTCTGAAAAGTTTATTAATCCACTGTTTTTATCACCCGTTCAGTACCCTCCGAATCCTCCAGTTTATTTTCAATGCATTTCATGAGATCCACATCTTGGCATTTTAACTCCCCCATACTCATGTGTTTGTATGAACTGGGCTCTTTTTATTCGATCAGGTTTACCATTCCATACATATTTGAAAATGAGATCATTAACTGCTTTAATAAAACTTTACTCGGGCTCGGGAGCATCTGATGAGCAACGTAACTTTAAACTTTGGAGAACCAATGATTATCACAACTAATATTCGCCCGAACAGATACGATTCTTTTTTTTTTTTTTTTTTTTTTTTTTCCAATTTGAATAACTTTTTGCATCGAATCATAAGTTAATCATAATTCTGTTCACCATTTGTACCAAATCAGTATTAAAAGAATCCCTAAAAAATTAAAATTACCATCAAAGTTCCATGTTATATTATATTTTTACAAATTTTGTGGTTCTATTTTTATATGCTCCTATCCATACAGCCATTGTTTTGTCAATATTTATCTTCAAACCAGACATCTCTCGAAAATTATTCAAAGTATCAAAAGCACCTTGAAGTGACCTTTCTGTACCATCCAAAATTAGAGTAGGATCATCTGCATACTGTGAGATTTTAAATCCATATCATTTATGTGAATTCCTTTGATATACTTATTCCTCCTTATCATTGCTGCCAATATTTCAGCACATAAGACAAAAACATATGGCGAAAGAGGATCGCCCTGCCTACAGCTACGTTCAATTTTAAACGGATTTGAAAAAAATTCCCATTTATTATCACCGAAGAAAATGCATTCTTATACAGTGCTTCACCACTTACAAATATCTTTTCCCAAATTGAAAAGCTTTCAAAGTTTTAAATATAAAATTCATGAGACCAAACCGTATCGAATGCTTTTTCGAAGTCTATGAGAAGTAGCATACCAGGAATTTTATTAGTTTCTGTATAATTTGATAAGTCATAAAGAAGGCGAATATTTTCGCCTATAATCTATTTGGAACAAAGCCAGTTTGGTCTTCAGATATCAAATTGGGTAAAACATATTTTATTCATTTGCGATCAGGCAGAAGCTATTATATAAACGTTAGCGTGATTATAGGCCTCCAATTCTTTAGGAAATGTCTAGGTTTATCACCTTTTGGTAGAGGGTAACAGGTTCCGCTTTTTTTGTTCTTTTGTAAGCGAGCCCCTCCTGAAACCTTCATTTAAAGACCGTAGAAGAAAGATAGAAATGTCGTCCCAATATTTTATAGAATTCTACCGTGAAACCGTCCGGTCCGGGTGTTTTTATTGTTTTTCAGTTTTTCAAAGCAGTGAGAGCTCGTTCAAATCTAATTCACCCTCTAAGTTATATGATTGCAATTGTGTTAACTTATTAATACATACCTCATAATCTTCAAAATTGACATTACTCTTTTCATCACCCTTTCTTTATACAGGTTTTTTCATAAAATGATAATATTTCTTTTTCAATATCCTCCTGTGATGTTGCTTCCGTGTTATCTTTTCTAACAATTCTGTGAATTTGTTTATTTACAAAGTTTTCTTTTTTCAAGATTAGAAATATTTTGAAGGCTTCTCCCATCCTTCTTTCCATTTAGCTTTTGTACGAACAAAGCAGCCTTAAATTTCCTAGCACGCAAATTCCTTCAACCCTGTTTTGGCATTTAGTCAGTTCCTTCATTGCAAGTTCAAGATTTTGATCTTCATTCAAAGCTATTTCTTCCACACCAACATCTTCTCCAAATTTGGTATCAAATTATTAAGCGTTTCTTCTGTTTGATCCAGGTCTTTCTTTCTTTTAAAGGAAAAAGCCAGAGTAGCACCTCTCATTTCTAGTATAATGTTTCAAAGAAAAGTTATCATCAATATCAAATTAACTCAGCTGGCAACGTGTATTTTAACTTTTCTCTGTCATTATGGGAGAAGCCGCATATATTTTCTTCACCTTAGTAACTGTTTCTTTAACAATATTTACATATTCCTCTTCTTTAAGCAATCATTATTTTCATCTTCCAAGATCCCCGACCTCTCTTTATATTATCACCTTTACTTAAACCAATGATTACTGCAGAATGGTCAGTTCTGTAACCGGAGGTTATATCAGCAAAATTTATCAGATTAAGCAGCTCAGAGGAATTTTTTTCGGTCCAAGTGAACGTTTTGTATTTGGATTCAAGACTCTCCATGGATCACATACTTCCAAATCCTTCGTTTTCTTTTGAAAAAACACTTTCCTTGCTTTAGGGTTGTTAATATTTACATATTAAATGTCTTCACATCTTGAATTCGAACGAAATTAAATCCACCGCACCATGATGCAGTATGGATTTCCAATATTTTCTATAACCTCTTTCAAATAATCAAAAAAGTTGGTTGGTCATCATTTGGACCGTACACGCTACATAGAGTGATATCCATGTATAGCAAGAAATATCAAGAACAATCCAGTTACCAAAGTTATCACGCTGTACATTACGCAACCTTAAAATCAAAGTTATTATTCATTAACACTGCCACACCCCAAGAATTTGTAGTATTTCCCGCCATATATATCTCATAACCCCATTTGTCATTATCTTTATTCATCACTGTGGCCTGTCCAATATCCATAGTGTATGTCCTTTTTTTTTGGCAATTGCATTAACTGCTGCACTCTTCTTTACTTCTCATTCATCTAACAATTCTTCGTTGAGAATCTGCTGGACAGGCCATTCACTTTCTGGTTTCATCAGGAATTATTGACCTCTTAGCCATCTTTCATTACCGAGGAGTTTCTCTATTGTGAGGCCTCTCGAACAGTCATCTGCTGGGTTACTCGCAGTGTCCACATATCGCCACTGTGAAACGTCCGAACCATCCCTGATTACAGCCACTCTGTTAGCAACGAAGGTGTGAAATCTCCTTGCCTCATTGTTGATGTACCTAAGTACAGACATGCTATCCGTCCAGAAATATGTGCTGTCGATCGGCATCTTCAATTCTCTATGGATCATGTTATTGACACGCACCGCCACTGTTGCTGCAGTTAATTCTAATCTGGGAATGGAGACCATCTTCATTGGGGCTACTCTCGACTTTGAGATCACAAACGAACAATGTACGTCTCCGCTCCCATTTAGTAACCGTAGGTAACTGACCGTGCCATATCCGCCTTCACTGGCATCGGAGAAGTGGTGAAGCTGTACCGATACTGGTTTCTCAAATCCGGCGGGTTTGAAGCATCTATCAATCATAAGAGATGACAACTTAGGCAAGTCCGACAACCAGTGCTGCCACTGCTTCTTGTACTTGTGTGGAATTTCCTCATCCCAGCCAATCTTCAAGCGACATAGTTCCTGAAGTAGTCTTTTCGCTGGCATAACTGCAGCTGAGGCAAAACCCAGTGGGTCATACACTGAGCTGACCACTGACAAGATACCTCTTCTGGTGAACGGACGATCTTTGATACCAATTCTAAAGCCGAACATGTCATTTTCAACATGCCAAAGCAGACCAAGAGTCCTTTCAATGGGCAAGCTATCTTGTTCCAAGTCCAGATCCTTGGCGACCTTCGCTCTTTCCTCTTTAGGAATTGACTCCAGAACTTTACGACTGTTAGACATCCACTTGGTGAGCCGGAACCCGCCTTTACTACAAGCTGACATGAGATCTCTCGCCAGGGATACTCCCTCCCTGTCTGTACATACAGACTGCAAACAATCATCAACATAGAAGTTTTCATGTATAGTGTCTCTTGCTTGCTTACTGTAATTGATGCTGTTGTCAACCGCAGTCTTCTTGAGAGCGTAGTTTGCACAGGCAGGCGAGGACGTGGCACCGAATATATGGACCTTCATTCTGTGCTCGTCAAGTGGGAGATCTGTGTTTCCACCTGGCCACCATATAGGAAGCGAAGATAGTCCATGTCATGTCTTGGTATCTTTACTAGTGAAAACATGGCCTCTATGTCCGCCATGATGGCTACCGGCTCCCTTCGAAATCTCAAAAGCACTCCTACCAGCGTGTTGGTAAGATCTGGACCCTGCAGAAGTTCTTTGTTGAGAGAAGATCCTTTGTAGCTTGCAGCGCAGTCGTACACCACACGAAGCTTTCCCTTTTGTGGATGGTACACGCCATGATGAGGGACATACCACACCTTTCCATCTTCTCCAACCAGTTCACCACTAGGTACTTGTTCTGCATATCCTTTATTCAGTACTTCATCCATGAAGTGCTTGTACTCATCCTTGAACACTGGATCTCTTCGGAACTTTCCTTTTAAATGCTCCGCTCGTTGGATTGCTTGCAGCCGATTGTTTGGCATCTTTTTACCCTTGTCTCTGAAAGGTAGAGCGATCTCGTAGTGACCATCGACAATCTTTGCAGACTCACTAACTATCGTCATGAACTTCTGGTCTTCAACTGAATTCTCTGGTTTGTCATCCATGTGACGTTCACTGAAGTCATGGTTGTACAAATTGGTAAGCTGCTGATCTATATCCTCTCTCGTCATTATTCTATGTGAGGACACCTTTCTGTCACTATCTTCTTCCATAGTCTTCTCTACACCGTAAACCGCCCAACCGAGAAGTGTCTTGTATGCGAAAGACCCGTCTCCTTCGCTGCTTACGACCCTCAATGGCTCAAACGCTTTAGGCACGTTGTTACCTATGAGCAGGCCTACATGTACGTCGCCTTCTATTTTCGGCAGTTCCACTTCACTGAGATAATGCCATACCAGGAGGATAGGTCTTCTTTCTGAAGTATGGCTTTCTTAGTGACAGGTATGTCTTCTTGAATATATGCTTCAGGCAGCTGTATTGCATTGAATCCTTCTATATCTGTGACTTCCAGATCATTCAATGCTTCACTATCTACTAACTTCCTTTCTGTTAGAGTCCGGATTTCGATCTTTGTTTTTCGTCCATTGGCTTGTAACTGATCTTGAAGCCTTTCCGAACAGAACACAGCATCACTTCCATTATCCAAAAAGGCATATGTAGAAACCGACTTGCCCGTGGATTTGGAATGCACCATGATGGGCACAATTACAGGCACAGATTGAGTGATTCCGGCCCCGGTAATCCCACAATGAAAGGTACTCTGCGTGATATTCCTTGTTTTTCCCCTCCCCTAATCTTGGGTATCATTCTTGTCCTTTAGTTCCTTTTCTCGGTGGAGTACAGTAGGATGCTTTCTTCCACATATGTTGCAAGTCAGCTTGCTGGTGCATTCTTTACACACATGTGATGCTTCTTGAGGCATCCATAGCAAAGCCCTTTAGATCTCAGAAACTTGATTCGCTCTTGATTTGGTTTGGCGCTCAACTTCTTACATACATCAGTGTTGTGAGTTGTGGTATCACAAAACATACATAGCTTTGCCGTGGCACTACTGGTACTTGTATTTGTGTCACTACTAGTGGCGAAGCTTCTTGTCGTATTTCGTGGTTTTGTTCCCATTGTCTTGGCCTTAATGTCGGGCTTGTCATCCTTGATGTCTCCGTACACAGCATTTCTGATTATTCTAGCCTGCTTGGCGACAAACTTTACCAAATCGTCAAAATTAACGACTCGATTCTTCTCTTCCTGAATGTCATCAGTGAGTACCCGCCAACGTTCACGTAACTTGAAAGGAAGTTTGGACACAAGCGTTCTTATACTTCTCGGATGATTTAGTTGGCTTAGATAATGGTATTTCTGCATTCCATTAGGAACAAAGAAAACTGGTTCAGCCCTTCTTTATCTTCTGGTCTGATGGTCTGAAAGGATTCAGCTTTCATCAAAAAAGCATCTGCCAGCTTATATCTATTTCCATACTGCGCGGCTATAGCTTTCTTAGCGTTGTTGTATCCCTTTTCAGGGTCCATGCGCATGTGACTACGTACAAGACTCTTCACACTATCCTTTGTGTATTGCTCAAGATAGGACCAAGCTTTTCTTTGGGACTTGAACATTTCCCTTCTATTTCATGCTCAAAGGTTGTTAGCCATGTTGCATATTCCAGTGGATTCCATCAATGTAGGATAACCTCTTAGGTAACGTAGCCTTCAACTGCGCTCTATCAGTTGCTGAACAACGGTAGTATATTGTAATGCTTGCTGATTCTGAGACACATCATTTCTTGTTGACACCTGGTTTGCTTTCCTTCTCTTTCGGCTGTGATTGAGCTGTGCGGAAGCTGTTTACCAGGCGGTGCTAACCTTGGTCTGATTACTACTCACATGGCTGTTGTCCTTAACTATTCACACTTCTCTGCTGCTATGTTCACAGTTAGTTCTGGTTGAATATTGTCTTGAGCTTTGTGCGAACTGTTGTTTAACAGGGCCTTCTTCTTTCTTGTCGGCATACTCGAACCAAATCGTCTCAGTACTTGGACGCCACTATGTGTGGCTGAGTTTCATCTTGTCGCATTCATATATAGTCCCCGCTGTTGTTGACCGTTTCGCAATATCATATGTGTGGGGGTGCGAACATGTGACTGTCACACTCGCTATTCAGCATCGCTTATCAAGGCTCCTGAGAGACGAACCCTTGTTCTTCTAAGTTATACTCCTTTTGCAGCTCGATATCTGACTTCCTCTAGTTCCGCTTCACCTTTAAAGCTTTTCCACACCTGTTGTCGTATCTCCGCCCCTTCCTTTATTTGTCGTGTATCCTGTCTTCTTCTTGTCTTTGCCCTTTCTAACAAACACCATCTCCTGCTCTTTTCCTTCTTCTTATTTCTTGTTCCATTTGTTTCTTGTTCAGCTTCAAAGCTTCTTCTTTCTTTCGAGAGCCTGTTCGCTTTTCTCAGTGCTGGCTGCTTTTGCTAAGAGTGGCCTTTTTTCGGGTTTTTTTTTTTTTAAAGCATTTTTGCGGCCTCCGAAATGCTACTGCGAGAGGATGTGCGACTAGCTGTACCACTGCCTGATCTTTTGGACCGAATGCCCATTTTTGTAATCCAGATTGGCGATACGCTATCGCTTGGAGATAGTCCTGACTACTTCTTGCTCATTTGTGAAACACGGCACCTCGAAATCCTCCTTAGCGCACGACCTTGACCTTCTGCTTTGACCTTCTGCTATTGTGATGTACTGCCACTTCGATGTAATATCATCGTCTAATGTTTGATGACTTTGACTCGCTGCAAAGCACTGTCACTGGACAAAATTGTTTCTTCCATGATTCCTTTGTAGGGTCTGGAAGAAACACTTCAATACTTTTTCTTGCAGCATGGAAAAACCATTAATAAGGTACTCCCCATGAGTCAGCATCGGTATTTCGCTCTAAAACCGAGAGACATTCCATGTATTCCTTATGCACTGATTCTAATTTGCTCATTGCCTCATCCCATTGATCTATCTTTTCTTTTATGGTGGTGAGGTGTATCTCAGCTGGAGAATTCACAGCAGGGATTTGAATGATGTTTTTTTTTTTGCCGTAACCCTGCCCCACACTGTACAATCTTGAGGCTTTTAATTTACGTGCCTTTTTCCATTGCTTCTTGTTGGCTTGGGAACACGCTGGTTTTTTTCTTGTATTTTCCTTTTTGCCCATCCATTTGTATTTTTAATACTTGAAACTTTCACTAAATCAGTATGTTTAACCTTGTCTGCACCCTCTGGGAGTAGCTTTGCATAAGTTGTGTCTGGCGCCCTCTCTGATGACTCATTACGCAAGAATGCACTATGGTGAAGGTGGGTACTTGACCAATGACAACGGACAAAGAGATGAAGGCCCTCTAGACTTTGGTAGGCCAATATACTATCTTATATTACTTCTGAGGTTGGTACAGCCAACTTAGTATTTCTCAAATCTTAGTTACCAAGCTCTATGTACCAGCTCCTCCTTTGAGTACCTGTCTACGATGATATTTAATGTTTTTTCAACTTTAAATGTAGGTCCAACTTTCTTTTCTGGTCCTCACTGCAGCGTAGTGGTTTCAGGTTTTATTTCCATACTCAATTGCACATACAGTAATATAAATATTGTAACAAATATAAAATTGAACATGAAATTTATAGAACTAAAAGACTGATTTAGATATAAAATAATATCAGACCGCAGGAAATGTGGATGCCACTTAAAACGCAAGGGCGTGTATGTAGTGGCCCCGATGGCGTAAGTTACCCATAAACACATAATTATGAAACTAGTTTGAAAAAGGTATCCAACCTCCAATCATAAATTAATAAACACCCGGGGAATAAATAGGGTGCTGACCAAAATTACAATTATTATATTTGACAAAAAAAATAGAGGAAAAAAAACAGTTTAAATAAATAATGAATAAGTATAAGTTTAAGTTACCCAAATCATAAGACAATTACATCATTGCAAAATAAAAATCAATGAGCTGTTTTTTTTGATATTGCTTTAAAAATAGCTAAGGAATGGGGACTGTTTTAGACGGTCATTCACTGATTTCCATAAAAGGGCTCCTTGGATCCTAATGGTGTTTTCAGCAAGTCTGGTGTTTGTCTGTCTAACGTACAAGTCCTTCGATATCGGGTGTCTAGGGAGGATGTCCTTGTCTGGTCAAAAAAATATCATCTCAGATACTTTGGAGGAAATAGGTCATGAGGGTATTAACATAAACTGGGCATTCTGAAAGACGTTAGATGTCATTAATTTTAAGCGTATTCATGGAGGAGAAAAAGGGTCTGTATGGGCTAATCAAAGTGAATTAGTACCTGACCGTCTGATCTTTTTTGCATTAAAACAGAAAGGTAGAGGGGAAATTGATTTTAATCTTCCCAGATTTGGCACAGTAGTTGAATGTAAGGAAGACAAGTGTATATATAGGTGGTCAGTGAATCAGGGGCAGAAAGGGGTTTAAAACTTTCTGATTATACCGTTATATTTAGAAGTATTTTAGTAAACATGTATTGTTGATTTCTAAAGCATGTCATCATCAATTAAAACACCTAAAATTTAGTTGTGTGTTTCACTTCTTCTTCAAGTGTTTTTATTGTCAATAATAATTTTATAAATCGTTTGGTGGCAAGCGTTTGTGTTTATTTCCATGAATACCATAAAATTAGTTTTTTTAATGTTTAGAGAAAGTTTAATTTATTTTAAACCAATTAGATATTGGTTAAATCTTTATTTAAAGTTGATTCAAGTACTTAGGTTTCTTTGTTGAGAAATACAAAATATTAGTGTGTCCCAGTCTGCGAACATAATAAATTGGAAGATTAGGAGAGCACTGAGGGAGGGGGTTTCCATTAAATATAAAGTAGAAATAAAAAGTCTAGAATTGAGCCCTGGAGGGACGAACGGCCCGCAAATGATCGAAGAAGTGGACATAGTGTGTTGGTTATATCAACAATTGTTTTTCGGTTATCAAGGTAATTTTCAATCCAAGTCGGGCAGTGGCCTCTTATATACCCATATTTTTTTATTTATTATAAGAATTTTGTGATCAGAGTATCGAAGGGTTTGCTGAGATCTAGAAAAATCCCGGCAGTGCAGATTTTTGGTCGCGGGCATATAATTTTAATCATAGCATGAGTTTATGATTTGCCATGTAGGTGGAGTTTTTAGGTCGTAAAGCCAAACGTGCAGGAGTGAGGATTTTATGTCTATCATAAATTCGTTATTTCGGTTATACATTTAATTTTTTCACAAGAATCTTGGGAAAGGCTGGAGGATGATTTGGCCGGTAATTTGTTAAAGAATGCTTTATCACCATTTTTAAAGATCGGAATAACTCTAGCTACTTTTAATTTAGATGGGACAAACCGGTGGATATCGAAAGATTGATATATACACACTCTGGCTCAATAATTTTTTGGTAAAATTTGTTTAACTATGTTTGAGCTAATACCATCGTCGCCACGCACATCTATTACAAGGTTTCATTTGTGAGGTAATATCAACAATCTTCCCCCCTTAGTTTGTAGGCGAGACAGAAAGATACTATGGGGAGATGAGAATGACTGCATTTGGTAGGATTAATGTTATCAGGAGGGCGTATTTATAGCAGCCATGATGGAACCTATTTTGGGTTAAAAAGTCAATTGAATTGTGGCGATTTCGACGGGATCTTTGATTTCAGAGCAATTAGAGTCGATAAAGTATGAGGGGGTGGTTTGGGGGTTTTGTATTTCTACCGAGAAGATTTTTAGGTTTGCATGTTTTTTCATGTTGTTCCTATAATCATCAATCTGCTGTGATATGATTACTTTTAGCAATTGGCGCAAGAGATAATTTAGAGTATTGCATATTTTTGTATTTGTTTTATTATCATCACTTGGTTTGGAGCGGTAATTTATCTAATAATTTATCTTTTTGTTAATTGTTTAATTAGGCCCATGTTATCCAGGGTTTCCTAGGTGGTTTTCCAATTTAGATAATTTAGTGGTTTTAAACAGACAGTGGATATTTAATATATTTGAAAGTTGTGTTTGAAAGTTATTAACGCCGTTTTCGGGATTATCCTATTCTTACACATTCTCCATCGTTTGTGGATGATAATCCATTTTTAACCCCTGATGTTGTTTGGTTTAAGTTGGCGTGAATTTTTATTTAGAATTATGTTTTATTAACAAGCTCTCCTGGGCGTTGTTATTTGAAAAGTTGATGGAACAAACAGGGAAATTGTCTGAAATATCGGTGACTAGGCCGCCCGAATTAACATTTGCTAAGGGATATCATTTGATATGATGTTATCAATGATTGTGGCAGTAGTTTCTGTAATTCGGAGTAGGCCTATCAATGGTGGGAAAAAACCCATTGAAAAATAAGATTATGAAGTCGTTGACTTTAGGATCAGAGTCACAATCCAGAAGATCAATTTTTAATAATCGCCCAATATACAGTGTTTGGTTTCCATTGTTAACTGTATTAAAAGACACAACGTGAAAGCCGTGATAAACCTCATCAAGGTTGACTGAATCTGCTGGGAGATAGATGATACCAACGATGGTTTTATTATTGCTGGAAATTTGTTGTCGTCATTTACTTCGATAAATATAGAGTCGCAAACATGGCATTAATGGTAGGTCCGGTCCTGTCTCATAATCAATATTGGGGTTAATAAAAGGGAGGCACCGCCCCTCTTCGTTCTTGACGAATTGGACATTATAACTTGCAATAACCATCGATGTCAACTAAGTTGAATCATATCATATTAAACAAGTTTTCGGTAAAACCAAAATAGTGAAAGTTATATTAATGGTAGAGAGATAATTAGTGACATCGGGGTGGAGTGCTTATTAGACTGCGGACTTATGATGAAATAATGACAACTGGGTATCCTTAGATTTAAATGCAAATCGTTAAGACGTCTCTAAGTAATAACTACAGTTGGGACTTTGGATTGGGTCAATCTGTTACAGTCTTATCAGTGTCGAGGAGTTTGATGAGGTACTATCGAATTTGAATGGTTCACATTTGGTGTACATTCACAATACAATCGGTACATTGGCCATGGTGGTGCAGATAACAAAGTTGGGAAAAATAAGTACACAAAAAAATTAAATATTTACATAATCAACAAATATTATTTTAGATACAAATTATTTAATTTTAAATACAACTTTATACAAGTGCGAGTAGATTGGTAGGGCTCACGAATCATATTCCAAGATGGGTTTGTTTATCTTGGTCGACGTATAAATGTTTGATGGACGTTTTGGGAAGAGAAAACTATAATACATGTATTGACCATAATAAAACTAAAGTAAGCATGGTATAGCATAAAGCCATAGAATATTAATCAATTGCAGGACAACCCAACAGCAACAAACCAGCAGTGTGTATGAAAAAAAAGGAGAGCAATCAGGTTTTTGGAAGGTGACCACAAAGGAAATTTGTCACAGAGAGGGAGAAGGAGCAATGAGTTATCTGGAATTGAATATAGGTTGAGGGGAAATTAAAAATGGTACATGGACATATACTAGAATCACTTAGGGGAAAAAATAATATTCTACTGGACGCAATAAAAAAGTATACAGCGATTCACAAATGCCTGTGTCATCTTGCCATCACGGTTGTGAAGGGAAAAAGGTCCAGTGTCATCATCCGAGCTTGTGTCACCAACTTGGGACCCTATTAACCAACTTGAATCACAGCGTCATGAAAAGGTGCACATGTGTGTGGAAATAGTGCACAATCATGTCAATCGGGTTAATTTTACCAAGGACACGTATACAGAAGCAACACATCCTACCATATCAATCCCAATTTCATTGTGCTTACAATGCACAACAGAGTACAAGAATTATATTTTAAAAATGTAACGTTATATAATTGACAACAGTATATAAATCTAAACCACATAGTATTTGTGAAGTTTCATGTAGAAATGGGCTTAAGTGACTACAAGTTGTAACGATATGTCCGTAAGGAACTATGAGAAGGCAAAGCAAGAAATGCATAAACAGTGTAGTTCTCCCCAGCTCTATCAAATAGATTTAACAAAATGATATATTGAGGGCAAAAGATAAACTATTGACAAAATACAAAGAAAACATATCTTGCAACAGGGTCACTATACATGAACAGCAAAAAGTTATGGACATTCCCACAAAGTAGAAAATTGACCATGATCTGTTGAGAGATTTAGAATTAGCCTAAATATGTAAATGTAAGGAGAATCGAGAACCCGTTGAGGGGCATGTAAAAAGTGACGCGGTCATTGTTAATAACTCCGAGGAAATTTCTAAAGTACTCTCACTTCAGATCCAAAATTGATTACCCAAAGAAAAATCTTTTGTTAAATTAAAACCTCAATCATACAGAAAACATACAACTTAACCAAATTGTTTTTTAAAAAAAAAAAAAAAAAAAAAAAAAAAAACAAAAAATTTGCACTGAAATGCACATCCAATGAAATGAATGAGGAGGTTAGCAGAGGGAGGTAGAATAACAAAGCCATAAGATGGGTACGATCACAATCAAGTTAAGATGGCTTTAAAAAAATTGAAAAGACTATGAGCAAGACAGTGTTAAAATGTAAGTCCTCAGGCTCAGAGCCAACATTCATAACAAACCTAACAGAACATAATATGTCAATATTAATATTATATGTTGGAAACAGCAAAATTTAAAAAAAAAGCCGCCCGGCATTCCCGCATCAGCATGAGCCCCCTTATAACAAAACAAGTCGCAAACTTTTACCCAAGTAAGGGTTGAAACACAACAACGGCCTCTTTGCTACAGCAGGAAATACCAAAGCCGTACCCAACATATCAGTCAACTAAAGTGGTAGATAAATTCGGCAGTACATAAATGAAGATGATCAATGGAAGACACTGTAGGCTGTTATATTGTGTTGCGGACTTATAACCACGATTACAAACATACCACAACTTTCATGCACACTAGCCCCCCATAACTCACAAACTACCACAAAAATTTATTGGGGTAATTGTGGTATTGCTTGCATTAGATAAATCATAACTATCAATTGGAGTACCTCATCATATACACAATATACCACAGTAATAACAACAACAAGCTGCAATCATAGGCCACAATGTCGGGCGGGCCAAAAAATGAGGCCCAGGGAACTTGGGTTACAGCCTACAATGGCCGTCGGGTGCGGGATGCACGCGAATGTACCACCCTTCATATGCCAATGGACAAATAACACAGCCACAAGCTACCACCAAAAAAGGTAGGGTCTGAACTTATCACATACAACAATATTCAGTTGTGTTATTTTTGTGGTCTAGAGCCTTGATAGGTTACGCTATAGGGCTATGTGGCAAAGGGTAATGAATTACATGTACAGAGTCCGATGGGAGAGACTGACTTTTAAAAAGGTGGTGATCAAGGCGTCTCTTGTCGTGTAATGGGTGCTTTAATGAGAGGCTGTCATAACATCGCCCAAGTCTGTACCCTAGCATGAGCAAAAACAGGGGAGTTTACATATCACTCTCCTTAACGTGCTATAAGAGGGCTCTAGGGAAGCAATTGCCCATGCTCCTCCTTAAAATCAGTCCTGCAGATGCTCATTTTATGGTACCCTATGCAAACAAAATATTGATCAAGTAAAAGAATGCCTTGTAATGCTCATGAATAACTTACAAATATGAACAAGAAAAAGGGGCATTTATTGGATACATGCAGTACAAGCAATGAGTTTGGGATGGAATAATACGAATGATAAATTCATTAAGATCTTTAGTAAACATTTTAACACAATCATTTGAATGTATTAACTAACACCAAATGAGATTTAATAGTAACAAAGTTGAAAACTTATATATTTAAAATAGAAACATTGAATATATTTAAAAAACTTAACATATAGTGAGTCATTGAGTTCAGTCAGTAATCAACAGTGTTTCGAAGGCAAGAATCTTATTTAATATGATCCGGCTAAGATCATGCAGACAACATGCAGAAATTTAATGCATTCAACTGGGAGACATAAGTCCACGAGTCAAACATTCGGAGATGGAAAAGTGTTTGTCCAACTTCAGTTAAAATCTAATCACATAAATTAATCATGAATTAAGTTGGGCATCACGAGAATCGGTCATGGAATAACCATGGTTGCAAGCATAAAAGTTTGTATCAATTACCTTAAAACAATTTTATAGTGTACAGATCCACCAGGCTGTTAATCGTAACCTTCCGATCATTGTTGGTGATTACCAACAATCCTCCAGTCTACGGTCCATGGGCTAAGCCACCGCATGTCCCCTGATCATAACGCTGTGCTTCACGGTAAATAGCCATGCGTTTCTATTCTTTGTAAGGCTTTCTGTTATGAGTAGGGGTTTGTAGTTTTTAAGGTTCTTTTTCCTCTGTCATCCTTAAGCACGCTGAAAATGAAAATGAATTTTCAAATGATTTGTCTTGGTTTTTTGTGTTTTCACCCAGCAATTTTTGGGCGGTTAGCTGCCCAGGCGGTGAGATACGATCAAAGTGCACTGCAGCTAAGTTGAATTCAATTGTTGTTTGATGATTTCAGTAGCATAGCTGTGGTGTCCTCCATTTTATTTCTCAGGAACGCCATGTAACAAGTGTTCAGCATCATCAAGTTCTATGTTTTCAAACGCTCTTACTTTTCTCCTTTTTAGTTTGTTTACTTCCTTTTCTAGAGTAGCACTCCGTCTTGGATCCTTGATGTCCATAGATACAGATGTATAGATACTCTGTTTAATGTCAGATTTCAGCTTCTCGGTGATTGTGCTAGAAAGAGCTTGGTATACAGCATCCGCCATAGGATTAAATACTCTGGTGAAGAGTAAAACTGTTGAGACTATAGATGATACCAAAGGGATGGTCAAAGTTAGAGTCTGCAAGGACTTTCTTAATAGCGTCCCTCAACATCAACCCGTTACGTCAGTCTACTTCCAGCGTCCTGATATATACACACATGCTAGGAAACCTTTTTACAAACTCACTTCAGAAGACTTCCCTGTAAATAATGAACACTGCTGATACCAGACTTACACTTGAGGATTACAACTCTGGTTTATTCTTCCATAGCATCACTCAGGCACATCCTTGTAAATGTAAAAATCTTGCATAAAAGTGGTTGAAAAACAGTGAAGTCCTATAGCATGATGTACCTCAATTAACTCCATGTTGCTTACTAAAAGGGCCTAATTAATTATTCAGACTGACCGCAGTTGGACTAATATAGAGGGCCGACATTAAGAGTACATTCTGACCAAGGGGCCTGCATGGCAGACCTAATCAAAACACTAAAGGCCTAAATAATCGGCACTTACAAAGCCATATACCTTAACGTATCCACAATCGACCCTAGGTAATCAGAAATGACATAGGAAGCATAACTGCGGTTATTCCTTCCGACATAGGTGGAAATAAAGGGAGGGGGTGATGGTGAAGAGGTATATTTACCACCACTTTTGTGTGTGAAGGAATGGTCCATGTACTCATCACCCTTTTTCATATTTTTGCATAGAAGAAAGCTGCTTTCTGTTGGTTCATTGTTCTCTAAAATTAACTGTAACCAACCCCCATAGGTTCAGAGGCTTCACAACTAGGAACTCTAAGGTAACACCGGGTACAAGACGGGTTACAAAAATAAATGTATCGTGCAAGTCGTTTTTCCTGGTTTGGCAAAAATGTCATAATCATTATGACGTCACGCTATGATCAATTCGACCAAGGTTTTTAATTAAGTTTGGTATTCCATTTGATGATAAATATTACAATTCGTTTGCATTTATGGTATATATGACTTGTTATCAAATTGATGTTGAATGTATTCGTAGTAAACAACTTTAGCGTTTATATGACTTTCTTGCACTACATCCTCACTGTAAGAATAACAGGTCCTACGGGTCATCCTCGACCATCTTCCTTTCATTTTTAACTGAGGTTTGCGAAGATCTTTATTAACTTATGACCAAAGGTTGTAGTTTACTCTTACAGTAGCCTTTTGCAGTATGGAAAGCACTACACATTGCACTGTGTGTTATTTGTATTCCTGTTTTTTGCCAAGTTAAACTACGCACTCTCAAAATGTATCCTAAATTTAACTATGCCCTCTATTGTATTATGCAAATTTATTGTTTCAACCTTGCGTGCTTCAAAAAGGCTAGCGATTGACTTCTTTATTTGTCTACTACAGTGGCGTCGGCATTAGGTGGAGTTATATTTTACATGAAAGGAAGGATTGATGAATATGTAAGTTCTAAGTCTAATATAGACCGTATTCAATAGCCAGCCATGTTGGTGGACAAGATAGACGCATTCCAGTACTACAATACATTCACCTGTCAACGATCCCTGTGCAATCGCTAAACATGAGTTTTCTAACATGGATCGATTGACAGGTGAATGTATTGTAGTCCTGGAATGTATGCATCTTGTCCACCAACATGTCTGGTGACTGACGTCATATTGAATACGGTCATTATATCTCAAAGATCACACCAACACTACACATACACACAATTATTGCGGATGTACAGTCAACGCGTAATGAAAAAAATGGAAACTATTTCTATTATGCAATGCGAAGGTAACCAAATGAGCAATATTTGTTGGGCGAAAACTCTCTATCCCAATTTTGTATTCCCCTAGCGCTTTAGCAGAAGGGGGATTTGTCATAGAAAAATCGGTCGGCGGCGTCGTCGGCGTTTGTCCGTTTGTATCCACATGTAGCCGCCCGACACCTGATCCGATTTAGATGACACTTGCACCACAGGATCTTAGAGAACGGTCGAGTGTAGATCCGTCGAAATCATGTATTCAATTCGAAATAAAGCCCAACCTCGTAACATGTTAGTATCTACCTGCGGAACTCATGTCTGAAGGCCAAAGGTTATACTTTGTGTATTTCGGGTTAATCCGCTCCTATTCTAAAACATGCGCTCTTATTCCCCAAGAATACTGTGAATAGGCTCTCTTGCATTCCACTGCTTTTCAAAATAACTGCAAATGTATGTGGGTAGTGGTGGATATAAGTAATACCCACGCACTGTGTCTTCAGTATTTGCATATTATTGAGCTCATTTGCATTTTGCTAATTGGCTCGTTACTACAGAAGTGGACTTCTACAATATCTTAATGTCCAAATTTGACGAAAGTAACTTGGTATATGGGTAGTGGTTCATGTGAAGTGAACTTCTATCTGCCAGATCCCAATTTTCAAATTTAAAACAATTTAGTGTGTGGGTAGTGGTGGATACATGTAATATCCATGCACTGTGGCATCATTATTTGTGTATATTAATTAACTCATTTGAATATTTGCTGTGTTTGGCTCATTACTACAAATTTGGACTTCTACTAGATATCAATGTCCAAATTTGATGAAACTATTGGTATGCAGGGCGTGGTTGATGCAAATAATAATTATGCACTGTGCCATCATTATTTGTGCACAAAATTCAAATTTTTAATGCACTACGATAACAAATTAATGACAATTTTTCATTTATTTGTTTGTCATGCAATTGAAATGTGAAATTTTATAAGACATGAAAATAGCGGTGATTAAATTTTTGTTTTATTATTTGTAATTGCTTAAATTTGCTTTATTTCTCTTTGCGTTTATATTTGCTTGGTATATTGTTTCACTCCAGGCTTTGGAGTAAATATAATAAGACAAACACAGAATGAAACTGCAGTCTCTGGTATATGTGTGTTCTAGTTTTATACATGTTAAAGACTAAAGTCCAATTCATCTCTTGCTTGGTTGGGCTGATCCTAACGTAGGTTTCAGGTTGAAATTATTACGTAACACAGATTAGTATGTAGTGAGTATGTAAGTTAGTTAAGTACTTTAGGGGCGCTAATGCGCATTAGTATAACCAATGTCATGAAAATAATTTGTAGGGGAACTCAACAATATTTCTTTTTCAAATGTGTGACTCAGATTTGCATATTTTAAACCCCAGTTAAGAGCATACATTTCTTTTCTAATCTTGTGTTTATAGCTTGATGAGTATGACGATGCGATCAAATCTTTAGTGGCGAGGGCGCTAAACCTATTTTGCCAAGATAACTACAATCTGTGTTGTGTCGCTAGCTCCAATACGAAATTCAAGTAAGAATTAACTCTCAGGTTGGAAATAAAGTTGTTTACTAAAGTTGAATCAATTGTATTATATAGTATAATATTTCCTGCATGTTTGGCCCAAAACAATCAAATTATAACTTAAAATAGCATACTTAAATGAATTTACGTCAAAGATTGTATTGCTTTATCAACTTACGGCATCGAATCACACATCGACTTTTCAACTTTGAAGCAATATCCACCAGGGCATTGGTATAGCAGTACGATATTTATAGGCATTTCGTGATCCACAGTCTCATCTCCCGACTAAAGGAAAATAAGATGAGATTATTTTAATTATAATCTAAGCCGTTTGCCTTAGCAAGTATGTTCACGTTATCTAATGTTGAGATTCAATTAATTCTGCTAGTTATTTCGAATATCTTAATTTCTTGTCTGTATGTTGACAAATTACAACTTGAATAACTCGGAATGCACATCATGCTTTTTAGACATTAAAAATGTTTTTGCGATAATAATCATTGATGCATAAACAAAATGAAGATGATAAAATCAGGAAATGCACCTTGAACTCCCTGGGCCCTGCAGATGAGTAAGGTCGCTCAGAGTTACATTTTTCCTCAAAACTGTCAAAGTACATCACCGGATAGGGGAGAAAAGGCGTCGTCTATAGCTTTCATGAAAACGTATGAATAATTGAAACGATCCACATTATAAAGTATCCCCTAAGGACCACAATGCCGCTTGCACCAATTAGTACCATTACATGAGTGGCATTAATTTTGATTCTTAGGGAGACCTCATTTTCGCATGTTTGTTTTTGATGGGGGTGAACACTCAGGGGAATTGCCTAAAACAATACATCCTATTACATACCACCCCACACACAGTTATCATAAAGATGAGGCCATTCTGTTGTCTTTCAGAGTCTGCTTAGTGAGGAGACTTACATAATCTTAGCATTCATTTCACTGCATCGGCGTATTTGGGTACTTTTCATGGACAGCTACCTCATGTAGCCACTTTGTAGCTTATGAACGAAAAAAAGTATATCTATAGGCATCACTTATAGGCTCCATAACAAAGGGCAGCTATGCAACATCTTCCTGTTTCTTCCCGGAGTTTCCCAGACTTTTATCATTTTTTTAGATACAAGCCTATTTTAGGGACACGTTCCATATATGACAAAGTAGTTGTAAGAAATATTACTATGATTACAGAGCGCCTCTTCTCTACTTATCCGGCAATATCCCTTGAAATGAGCATGAAATATGAGTCCAAACTACCCCAATCTTTGGGCACTTGTTTTTTTGAGATAGCTTCTCAAATAACTTTTTTTAGATGTATGAGGTATAAGCTAAAAGTAAGACATAATTACAAGATGCGCTCGTATGTCTTTGCTGCGTTTACTGTACAAGTACTTCCCTTGTCATGACGCTGCTGGCGTATTTTAAATCGATCCAGTGGGTTATCAAAGAATAATTCTTAAAAATGCAGGAAAATGTCTTATGTGTGTATTTCAGTTCCGTTCTACCCTTTGTGGCAAACACCGACATCTGGACAACGACTGCTGTTTTGGGTTTGACGTATGACATCCTGGTGATGGTGCTGGAACCAGACGAACCCGAACTCTGTCAAGATGTGATAGGGCAGATTGGTAGACGGAAAAGACAATCTGACCAAATAGAGCAACTAGATCTTGGTAAATACAAAAGGATTACTAGTCTTTTTAAAGAAGAGTTGTTTTCTCTTTCTATTAAAAAATATCCAACTACTAACGTAAACTAATTCAACTACCACAATACACATTTTATTATACCAGTTTTGATCAATTTTATATTTAGGAAATGATGGCAAAATGTTACATTCTTTTGACAAACCTAGTTGCTTCTATTGTGCCTCGACTTCTAATCATGCACTATGAGTTAAGGCTTGCTCTCTTCCAAGGGCTCAGTTCAGTAGTCTTTGATGGGTGCTTGTTAACAGCAGCTGACCATGTATGTTCTGGGTATCATAAATCATAATACTAAAAACAGGGGGTCTATTTGCACAATACACTAGTGAATGAAAGCTGTTGAACTGCGCCATGGGAATTGAGATTAGATCATAGTGATGATCCCATGCTGGTACCTGTCAGGTATGTCAAACATTTGTATCATGTGATCTTTTTTTTTGTTAACGGAATAAAGTACGTGATACAGAGTAGGTCTGAAGAGTAGAGTGTAATAATTCCATAACGAAAATGCAAATACAAAATCAACGGTTTCTAATTGATGACTTGTTTAAAAAATACAGGCTGATTCAAAAAGAAGTTTACTCATTTTTATTGTAGTTTAGTAAAAACTCGGTAAGGAATTTCTTGTAAACTAATATTTCATTAGAAGGAGCAATTTCTAAATGTCTAAATTAGAAAAGAATTTTTGAATTTGCTCACGATAAACCCGAATTATACTAATTTGAATAAAACCACCCATTTTCCTGACTGTACACATTTGGGTAACTTGCATCAGTTTCTATTTACTCCAAATCAATAATACGTAAACAAGAGAGCATTGGTTTGCAATTTTCATTGTCAAAATGAAAGTTTTACTCTTATACTTTACTCAAAATCCATCAATCAAAAGCAAACATTTTAAATACTGACAATTTTAAGTGATATCAAATTTTAGAATCTCGCGAGTCTCTATTACTGTTTCCTCTTTGTAGACTTCTCTTAAAAGAAACACGTCATCTCATGTTTGTAGTTCTTAAATAAAAAGCAGGGGACTGATGTGGGGAAAATTGTGAATTTTTGCACACAAATACTTTATTTAGGCATTGATAATCCATACAATTGATGAAAGCACTTGACACCCCCCCCCCTTAATGGCCCCAGCTTGGGTTTCACAGGGGTCAAAATTTAAAATGTTCCGAATGTGTTAAAAAGCACACCATGGTGTTTGTCTGGTTACAAGGATTCCAAAAATGTATAGTTTACACTATCTATGGGTTATAGTTCCGGAGTTACGGGGTAAAAACTGTAAAAAAATGGTGAAAAAAATCAATTTTGGTGTGTACATGGGTCAAAAGTTAAAAGTTGCTTTGATTCAGTTAATATGTGGTGCAAATTGTTTCCCTAGCCTAAAGGATTGAAATAAGGAATACTTTGCCTTATCTGTTATGCTTAGTTTCACGTTATCCAATAAAATAGGTCACAGGTCAATAGAACCCAATAGCTGCCAATAGATGTTGACTCTATTCGCCATTTTGGTTAATAATGGTGTGCTTTTCAACACAATCGGAACATTTTTAAAAATGTTACTCCTGTGTAACCTTTAAATCCAAGCTGGGGTCATGAAAGGGGTGTGGCAAGTGCTTCCATCATTTTTTTATTATAAATGTATAAAGTACTTGTGTACCAAATTTCACAATTTTATCCAGATTTCCACACTCACATTAGATCTGTGCACTGCACCACAGTCCCCCACTAAAACATACTTGCAGAAAAAAGTTTGCGATGAAAAGATAGTTATATTATACACTGCTTGATGAATAGAAAGACGAACTTAATTATCGTTTGATTTATGGTTCTTGAGTATGAGTATAAAATGCCAAACATTATTTTTTTTATAATAAAGATTGCACACCAATGGATCTTGATGCAAGTTACCCAGATGTGTACAGTTAGGAAAATGGATGATTTGGTTCAAATGAGTATAACTTGAGTTTGGCATGTTCAAATTTAATTTTTTTTTTAATTTAGACCATCGGAAATTGCTCTTTGTGATAATATATTACTTTGCAGAGATTTCCCTTTCATTTTAGATTTTTTATTACATCACGACAAAAATGAGTAAACTTCTTTTTGAATCAGCCTGTATGTCAGGAGTGTAACAATTCCTGCATAGACAAAACAAAGCACATTTGAAGCTAAATGGTTCATACCATATAGGTAGAAAATGATTATCATATAATGTTTAGAATATTGTTAAATATTGTTTTTTAAATTAATGGCTTCCAAACCATGATTTTGTCACATTTGATATTAGTTTAATATGCCAGAAATCTTATGAAATTTCATAAGATGTGTAAATATTTTGGAACATTTTTGTGGATATATTCACTAATCTGAGTTTGATTCCCGTTTTGTGTCGCCTGCTAGTCAGTCATTCTGACTGTCATGTCTGTCCTGTCTGACTATCATGTCTGTCTGTCTGGCTGGCTGGCTGTTGAAGTTGCGTGAAAGTTAGATGAAAACATTAAATCTAAGGTAAACTATCAAAGTTAAATGTCATTTCAGGTCAAGTTCCTTGAAAAGGCCATGTACTAAACGCGAAAGCAGGCGCCACTGAGGGTTTGAGAAGCACCTTGTTTTTAAAAGTGGAGTCTAATGTTTTATTTTTTTTCATGGATTAATACATCTACGGCGTTGAGCTTTGAATAAATATAGACTATTCAATCAATATCAAAAGGCACATTTTATAGCGAATTATTATATACATTTTACTAGCTTACTGAAAATATATGTCCGGAAAAGTTACACTCCACACAATTTTAGCATCACTTATTGGCGGTATTTTCATTACAGTTAGCCAGCCACACATTTCAGTACAATTAACCATCATGTAAAGCAATTCATTTCAATAAAAGCAAGTAAAATGTGAAATACGCCATTAAAAATACCCTTAACCAAGTCTAGAGGCTTGTCAGCGAAGCGTAAATCTCGAGGCGTAAATCTTCAGTTAAGCCGAACCTCTGGTACGTCTTTTTGACCTTGCTTGCTAGTTTCTGATATGTCTCGCCTGCGGCTCTACATGGTCAGAAACTAGCAAGCTCAACACACTTCCAGGCGACTATTATATTCCTGAATGGTCTGTTTCTCGTCCTTTATCTAAAGCGTAATGGCAGGATTTAATCATAATGTTACATGTATAATCACTGACCTTAACTTGGAGTGATTGAATCTGCTGGTCAAGAATATTTCAGAAGTCAGGCTTAGCTGAATTGAGACGTGAGCTTTCAGACATAGGTTTTCTGGGGGATGATTAATGCGTAAATTGTAGGTCAGAGGTCATCTAGAGTCATTTAAGGTCATTATGTAAAATGTTTAAAATGCTACCGTTTACTAAGCTATTTACCGCCGCGCGCCGTCGCTTAGAATGATCTTTGAGGATATAGATCATATGTGGTATTGGGATTAAGAGGTCAAAAGTCACCCTGGGATCATTTGAGATTCTGTAGAGAATACTGCATTTCCGTGCATAGAAAATATGGGTACTCACCAATTAAAGTTGCTCGAAATGGTCCTTGGCGAATGGGTCATGTGGGGTGTCAAATGTCATATACGTGTGATTAGCAAAAAGCCTCTACTCCTTTGTCCTCAAATGTTCGCCAAAATTGCCCGGGTGATCATTGAGCAGTGGGTCATATGGATGGTCAGGGATAAAAGGTCAAATACAACTAGGACTCATTTCAAGTTGAAAGTATTATTTTTGTTGCCAAATAATGACTTCATTGACTTACAACCGCCCTGTTATGCCGTGCGATATTGGTGGTCTGTGTAGGTTTTGCTTCAAAACCCGACCTCCTGTTGCTAGCCGGTTGTGTCTGCTTGTTTCCGGTTGGATCACCTAACATGGGTCAGCCTCTTATTTGAGATTTTAAACCGCCCTTCACAGGGTTTCGTGTACATAGTAAAAAAATTATAACTAAGTCGAAGACAATCATTTAACTTGTATTATATGAAGGATAATTGTCATAGAATTACTTATGGACTGAAAAATGTGAAGAAAAATCGTACATGGTTTCAAAATGCAACAAAACTTGCAAATTAATGAAAATTTTGCTGAAAATCCAAGATGGCTGCCGTGAAGCTATTGTTTTTCAGGTGCCCCGCACAAAAATAACCATCAGAAGAAAATTAAGTGGAAGACAAGCCATTGACATGTTTTATATGAAAGATAATTGAATAAGGATTAATTTAAGAAATTTACAAAATATAGGAGTATTGGTCAAAAATCCAAAATGGATGGCGGAGATGCAATAAATGATCAGGGCCGAACCCATTTCTAATTCCTATTTATGTTTTCCTCAGATCAATTCCTCAACAACCAGTTGATACTTGATGCCCTTAACTGGCCACCAGAAGAACCTGCGAAGAATGAGATTGAAAACGCTGTCCCTTCAGCGGAAACTATTGGAGTGTATCTAACTGTGGTAGAAAGAATGCTCTTAACTTCAACTACCCTGCCTGAGTATACAACTGAAACGTCAATCAAAACTGAGTCGCCCAAGCTAACACAAACAGACATGTTAATCCAATCTGACGCCCCTTCAACTTTAAGAACTGAACGTCCTACTCCAGCTTCAAGCAACTATTTCACAATTGTCTTACTCTGTGTAATTGGTGCAGTATTCTTATTGCTGCTCATTGCTGGATGTGCAATATTTTACTTCTGTGCTGTTCGTCGAAAAATGAGACATCACAAGCATGTTCCCCTGTGGAAGAATAGAGGAAATATTGTTTATAGTAACTATATTGGCAATAGTCCTACCAACCGGAATAAGCCAGAGATTGCTGGCGAATGGTATTTTTCTAGAAAAGGTGATAGACAAAGTATGGTTCCAGCTGTACCGCAAAAAGAAAAGGGAGAGTCGGAATGTTATTCAGAATACTCGGCTAGGGTCCCAAACAGCGACATGCATAACAAGAGCAGCACCGTTGTACCACACAATGTAGCGGCAATGAGCTACATTCGTCCTGCAGATAAACGTCCCAACAACAGCAGGAATGGAACGCCTTTGAACAATCGCAGAAAGAGCGAGACATCACAAATAATTGTTCCATCTGGAACAGGTGGTCAAAATAGCAGTGCTTTGCCAATGCATAATACAGGTGTTGTACTAAATTCTCATGGATCCGAATCCGAATACACCAACAACAGCAGATCGGGAACACCTATGTTCCACCGTAGGTCAAGTAGCATACGGTCGAACAACATTCAACTTAATACCGTGTCATGGCCATCTCCATATATAGGTAATGATCGTCGGCAAATGAAAGTGGGAAGACCGAGCCAAGTCACGAGTAATGTAGCCAGCGGAGATGCGGGTAGGAAGGCTCAAGGAGAAAGAGAGGTCGTCTGGCCTACTCCAGAAACAGGAAGGCGATCGGTGCCACCGTCAGTAACGCCCAATTAAAGATGCTTCTAAGAACTAATAAGGCATGATGCTCAAGTTTAGTTAGTGACTGGCCAAAATTAGGTCTCCGCATTATTCTGAAGGATCGTTATTCCGAAGGGTTATACGAAAATATTATGACGGTCATTATTCCGAAGGGCCTTTATTCCGAAATATAAAGGTCATTAGTCTGAAAATAACATAAGGGTCATTATTTCGGAAAATTTCTCAAGGTTCATTATTTTACTAGGGTCATAATTCCTAAGGGTGATTATTCCGAATTTAACTTGAACTTCAACTTGGGTTAGAGTTAGGATGTTGGATTAGGGATAGGGTTATGATTTGTTCCTTTAAGTGACAGGAGGAGATTTTTTGAGGATACGAATTTCTCTCAAATTGCACTGGATCGGTTGTAGACCACCTTTTCGAAGATTTATCGGAAAAACCAAAAGAAACTTTGAACTTGCGCTGCTATCATAACCGTCCCTATAGAAAACCCTGCTTTGATTTTCTGTCGTGCACGACAGAAAAAAAATAAGTCATCACGTTATTACATAAAGACGGAGTATTCGGTTTATTCACTTCAGATGTGATCTAATACATAGGTAAGCATTCCAAATATGGAAAACCACCGGGTCCGATAAAAGAAAAAAATGGGGCGCTTCTTTCTGGAAATGTTCTCGTGTCTCTTTAAACCTTGGTTTTTTGCGTATTTGGAATATTTACCAATGTATTAGATCACACCTGAAGTGAATAAGCCGAATCACCTTCTTTATGTAATAAGATGATGATTTAGTAATTTCTGTCGTGCACGACAGAAATTCAAAGCATTGTTTTTCTATAGGACGATTTAATAATGCCAAGTTCAAAACAAGGTTTTGCGGTTTTCTTTTGTACTTGTTTTCCAATAAACTTTCGAAACTTTTGGTAGGTGGTCTACGACCGATCCAGTGCAATTTGAGAGAAATTCGTATCCTCAAAAAATCTCCTCCTGTAACTTTAACACTTCAGAATAATGATCCCTTCGGAAAAATCGACCCATCGGCAATGCACCTCCAAAATGGCACAATATCTTAAGATGCGAGACCGTCCCCCCCCCATAACTGTGAAATATCTACTTTGTGTAGGGTCCTGTTCATTGTGCTGTCTAAGATACATGGTTTGAGAAAAAACATTGGAAATATAACATTCGAGAGGTATCGGTATGCGTAGTGGAGCTAGGGGTGGGGAACATTCCTGATCATGAGCAATTTAAATCGGAAGAACAGCAGTTTATTCTATTTCTCTGGGAAGAAAACGGGTTGCACTTTCTCTATACAGCAAAATAATGATTATCAAGCTAAATTCAGTGATTTTCTGCAATATTTACAGTTGATAATAATAGTTGTATATTTTGAAATTTTAATATATTTATTTTGATACAGTTTGTACCGAAAAAAGTTAAATATTAGCTTTAATATTTCTTAATATTCTGAGAACGGAGTGTGTTTGTGTGCACGTGTGTGTGTGTTCTATAATTTTCTTAATATTTTGTGTACCAAGTGTGTTTGTGCCCACGTGTGTAGTGTTCCATAACAACGCTTATACAGGGTAGCTAAAAAGTTAATCCAAGTTTAAGATGATTGTTCACCCACTTCTGCAATTTCAGAGATTTTATTTTTTTATTTAGTGTTGGAGTATGCTAAAGTTACGAGTTACATTTCCTTCTTTAAAATATCAGGTGTGAGCCCCTGACTTAGATCAAGCAGTTGCAGGTCGCAAGAGCTAAATTCACCAAGTCAGGGTCTCAAGCGTGTTAACTTTAACGAAATAGCATGATTATCTGGCATACACTTCGAGTAGGACATGAAAATATATTTTGTAGTATTTTGCGCTAAAATACAATGAAAATTAAATGTCACAATTTAAAATTAACATGATTAAAACACTAATTCTCTTTGTTACGGTCTATGTAACATCGTGTTAAAAGCGTTTAAGCAACTGCAAATGTTTTTGCATTGATTTCTATGACCATGACCAGGATCTTTGATTGTAAACTCCGAGAAAAGTATGCTAATGGGTTGTATTAATAGTGTTTTGTGAAAAAAATAATACAATCTGAGTGGTTACGCACTAAACATAATGGTAAGCCATTTGTAATTGAATAGGAGTTTGAAGATGTGTATACTTTACAAATTATGCAGAAAGATGACAACAGTCATGTTATAGTATAATTTATGTTTTATACCTACCGTTGCTTTTAATGTGCGTTGGCATGTCGAAATGGGGAATAACTTCAATTTCCGGGCATTTCCAAATGGAAATGACGGTAGTCGGATGAGAAGCTTTGCAAGCTTTTCAAAGAGGTCAAGCGACTCAGAAAACTTTACCATAGTTAGACAAGATGCAAGGGGCCAATTTCAATCACACCACTGAAGAGGAAATCAATATGAAAATAAATTAGTTTCGGGATACAAATTAAAAAATGAGAGAGAGTTGGAAAATCAAATAACCGAATATTCAGGGGCCCTTTAGTGCCCCTTTGTTAGTAAGATTAAGTTAATACTTACCTGATGGTGATCTTATATATTGCATTCGCTCCTTAGTGAATGTGAGACTTCCAAAGTCTTACAAAACCGATACATATATCGCCCAACCCTAGGCCCCCCCCCCTAAATAGAAAACCGCCCAAACCCTTTTCCACTTCCTATTTCGCCAAACTACAAGATGACAATTCGAATGATACTTAGGGGAAAGGGCTGGAAGGGCCGATCACCATCAGGTACGTATTAACCTAATCTTACTACAGGGGGCACTAAAGGGCCCCTGATGTTGCTAGTTTAATACTTACCTACCTAGGTGATCCTACTAGGATTGCATACATATTAGCACCGTGCTAGAAAAAGGAGGTGGTAAATATCCGGGGCCTTATGGCAATAACACTGTACTTCAAACAGAGTCCAAAAAGGACAAATCTCAGGCCCAGGAAATGAGATGAAAACCTAGTCAAATCTTTACGGGGCATTCCCATTCCAATAACAGGCCCAAAAAGAATACACTACTACCAGTGGTCACATTATGAAACTAGTGATTTTCCAGTCATTGCCCATGAATTTAGATTCACACCAGTCACCTGGAATTTTCTCATTTCTCCTCTGAAAAATCATAGTCCCTAATGATGTCATCACCAACCAAATTATTGAAAGCTTTTTTGCCCCTCCTTGTAGAAAACCGCATCAATTCTGTTTTTGCGCATTTTCCTGGGACCTTTAACCAACCTCACAACGATGCCTAAATCTGAAATGCAAGAGGCGATATTGTATACTATAATTACTTAAATATTGTCTCATAACAAATACAAGCAACCAACGTAAAGTCAATTATCTACCCACTCTCATAGAGAGAGAAGGCGGGGACCCAACATGCCCCTTTGCATGGTCTCAATTGGAACAGCAGGAGTAGGACCATAACTAAATAAAATACGAAGATAGCATGCCGGTTTTATAGATGAGGAGCAGAGTAGCATAGGGCTCTATTTAAGGATTCGTTTACCTCCCCACTACAAAAAAGGTTTGGCACCCATTTGGTAGTTAGTATGGACCCTCTACATCAATCTAGGTAGGTTATACTCTCAATTGTGGTCTCACTTTTTTCATAGGGGCCAAGTTAAGTTTCCAAAAACACGGGTCAAACTTTTAAATGCCCCCTATCATGTTAAAAATGTATGCCATATATTTTCCATCCTAATCATAAGGATTCCAAAAATGTATAGTTTGTATCACCTACGACCATTGGTTTTGGAGTTATAGGTAAACATGGCTTAAAATGTGACCAAAAGTGTCAATCCGATGTTGTAACAGGGGTCAACATTACAATTAAATCTGATTATATTTTAAATCTTGCAATTTATTGTTGCGTTAAGAGGACTCCTCAAAAGGTATATTTGTATTATGATTAATGCTTCTTACGGATAAGGGTCACAGAAGGTCAACACCAATGGGTATGTTTTACCTATGACCTATTTTTGCCCATAACATGGTAACTATGCAAATTGCGATGGGTACAACTATTCCTTATATTTGGACTCTCACATTCTAAGCTCTATAAACAACTTCTAATCCTTTCAACAAAATTGGAGCAACTTCCGATTTTGACCCTGTAAAATAGAAATTGACCTTTTTATATTACCATTTTAGCCATCTTTACCATATAACTCCAAACCCATTGGTCATAGATGATACAAACTATAAACATTTTTGGAATGCCTTATGACGAGACGGACAATAGGCATACATTTCAACATTCTGGATCATTTTACGTTTGACCGCCTGTGTACACTTAATTGGCCCCTATTGAAAAGTGGCACTACAATTTGACACCACTAACTTACCTTGCATCGATATAGATGGTCCATACGTTGAACTACCCAAGAGGTGTCAACTTTCTGTGTGCAGGGGTAACGATGGTATGTTTGACCTGGTCCTAGCTCCTCCACTATTATATTGCGGGCCATTATAAATAGTAGCCCTACCAACCACTTGGGGTTAACTCGATACCACATGATAAGGCCCCCCGCCCCTTTACGGTCTGAATAATTTGTTGTATAGCTATTCATACAAACAATTATGTAAACTCTGGACACCAGGAAAACATACCCGTGCTTGATTGGTTTTATCCCCCAGGTAAAATAAGAATGAATAAAAGAAATCCATCAAATCAAACATTTAGGGATCTAAACCGGACATAAACGGCCATGCCTGGTCAAACTTATATGGATCAGAGATGACAAAGAGGGGATAAGTCAAAAACATAATCACTCCCAATATAGACCTGGCCAAGTCTGACATTAGGGGGAATTAACAAGGGAAAACAAAAATCTGACCTGTCCCATGCCCTATTCCAAGAGTCTAATAGCTAAAGCAAACAGACCCTAAGGCCAGTCAAGAACATTTCAAAAAGTGTCAAGAGAAACTGACTGCCACAGCTTGAAAAGAGGAATACAACTTTCAAAATTACAACTCGTAGTCCTATGACATAAGAATGTAGGGCGCTGTGTACCAGTTGTGGATTTGAACGGAAGGGCCCTGTAGCACTTAAGGTGGGGTCCCCCGTTAACATCACGAAGCGCGTACTGGTGTCGCACTTTAGTGCACATATTGATTTCTGAGGGGCCCTGAGAGCAGTATTTTTTAGGGGGGGCCCTTGCTCAGCAAGCTTGCTGACGAACGGCTGACTCTTATATCCTCCCTGCTGTGTAATCGAAAGAACGTCCCAAATAAATTATGCATTTATAATAGTACGGAACATTTCAGAGAAAAACCATGATTTATAAGTTTAGATAATGTTCAGACAGCCATGCATAAGTCACAACAATGGCCTGCCCTAGATGATAGATCATGAGCATTAGGAGTAGGCAGTTCAGGTGACATAAGTGGCTGCGCATCCGAGGGTTTAGAAATGTATTGTATGTGAAAGATAGACTCTTCAGCAACTCAGAGCACTTCGAATTTTTTGAAATCGGACATTCGGTTGCAAACTTATTCAAATGTTTATACTCGTACATAACAGTCAATTGGAGAACAAGTGTCAAGGTCAGTCTTTTATTTTCTTATTTTGCCATGGCACAATGGTAGTGCCTTCTTTCAACACAAAATATGTACAATCTAAACGATAAAGGGATACACGTGATTTTTTTAGGTTATGTGAATTCCTGAATATGTAACCTACAGAGTACATATACATAACAGTCAGTATTATCTATCCATTTACCAACAATTTGAATAATGTTATGAGGCAAACTGTTTTGAATTTTATGTTTTTTCAATGAAAAGGAAAATAACCTTTCTTAATTATATATTGTACTTTAAGAAAACTTACAATATGGCATACCTTTTCAACATGACTGGAGCATTTTAAAAGTTTGACCCCTGTGTAAACTTAAATTGCCCCTATTGGAAAAAGTGACACCACAATGTGATAGCACTACCTACCAGCGTTGATATAGATGGTCCATACTAACTACCGGTGGTCAAACCTTTTCTGTAGTGATGGGTAAACGATGATGTTTGACCTGGGTCCCTAGCTCCTCCACTATTATAATGCGCCAGTATAAATATAGCCTTAACCAACGCACTGGTGGGTAAGCTCAGATACCACATGATAAAGCTTTTACACGGCGCTGATAATTGTTGTATAGCCTATTCATAAAAACTAGATTATGTAACTGGACCCCAAGGTAGCACATAACCACAGTGCATTGATTGGTTGACCCAGGTCAGAATAAGAATGAAATAAAAAAAATACCAGAAAAATCACATTTTAAGGGATCTACCGTACATACATCCTGCATTCAAACTGTTATATGGAATCATAAATGACAAAGAGGGATCATTCAAAAATAAATCACTCCCCCAATTAGACTGGCCAAGTCGTGAACAATTTAGGGGGAATTACAAGGAAACCTCTGACCTTCTTCAATGCCTAAATTCAAGAGTCTAATGCTAAAGCAGAACAACCTACGGGCAGTCAAGAACCAGTTTTCAAAGTGTCAAGAAAACTGACTGCACAGCTGAAAGGAGGATCAACTTCAAATTCAACTCAGTAGGCCTATGACAAAAGTATGTAGGCGTGTGTAACCAGTGGTGGATTTAAGGAAAAGGGCGCCTGTCAGCAGCTGAAGGTGGGGGCCCCTTCAACATCACGAAGCGACGTAAATGTCGCATTTATGCACATAATGGGATTCTGAGGGCCCTGAGATCAGTATTTTAGAGGGGGCCCTGTCAGCAGCTGTGACACTAGCTGACTCTTAAATCCGCCGACTGCTGTGTACTCTAAAGAAGTCAAATAAATTATGCATTTATTAATATACGGAACAGATTTCAGAGAAAACCTAGTGATTTATAATGTTCTTCGAATAATGTTCAGACGCCAGGCATAAGTCACAACAATGGCCTGCCCTAGATGATAGATCATGAGCATTAGGAGTAGGCAGTTCAGGTGAATATAAGTTGTCTGCATCCGTGGGTTTAAAAGGTATTGTATGTGAAAGAGAGACTCTTCAAGCAACTCAGAGCACTTCGAATTTTTGAAATCGTACATTCCGTTGCAAACTTATTCAAATGTTTATACTCGTACATAACAGTCATTTGGAGAACAAGTGGCAAAGGTCAAGTCTTTTATTTTCTTTATTTTGCCATGGCACCATGGTAGTGCCTTCTTTCAACACAAAAATATGTACAAAATCTAAACGATAAAAGGGATACACTTGATTTTTTTAGGTTATGTTCCTGATATATGTACCTACAGATTACATAACATTACAAGTATTTATCTATCCATTTACCAACTAATTTGAATAATTTTTGAGGAAAAATGTTTAAATTTTATGTTTTTCAATGAAAAGGAAAATAACCATTTCTTAATATAGATGTACTTTAAGAAAAACTTACACACTATCATTCTGCAACTTGCAGGATTTTCTCTTAATACACTCATATACAGAATTTTGCAGCAACAGAGTCTATTCGATAGCCTTACTTTACCCTAATTAGCATATTTTGACCAAAAATGAGCAAAATTTGCATTTTTTTTAAATCACGATGCAAACAATCTGAAAATTTCAGGAATTTTTCTATGAGAATAAACAAACATAATTATGAACCAAATGAGCCTAATTAATGCTCTTACATTGGCCTAATCAACATAATTATTTCAACCAAAAATGTGCAAAATTTAAGAGTTTTGTTATTTTCTTGCATTTTGTGAGAAGTTTACAAGCTATCAGTCTGAATTTTTTATGGTTTCCCCTTCAAACCTTTACCAACACAACTATGAAGAGAGTGAGTTGTATGAATGTTACATAGGCCTAATTTTCATATTGTTGAAAAAAATGAGCATATTTGAGATTTTTTATTAAATTTTGCATTTTGTAGGAAGTTTACAAGCTATCAATCTGTAATTTTCATGCGTTCTTCTTCCTACCTGTACAAACACAACTTTGTGCATAATGAGTTGAAAATTTATTTCATGACCTAATTTACATATTTTTATCAAAATGCGCAAAATGTATATAAGGCTGTTTAGACCCCCATTTTCAGCATCATTGTCCTCCAATGATGCCCTATTTTTAAAGGTTTGCCACTCTCACCCAAAGGCCCCTATTTTTTGGAGAATTTTGAAAATTGACACCAAAATAACCATACTTTTCGACTAAATTTCGACTTTTTTTTTATATATTTAGCATATTTTTTTGTCCAAATAACACCTATTTATGGCAATTTGGCTGTCTCTCACCCAAAGACCTCTATTTTTCCATGTTACCGAATGCCTCTGGGTTTGAAATCGCTAGCCTTACACCCCTATGGATTTCATGTTGGAGTGCCCCCCCCCCCCCCGTGAAAATTAACTAAGGGAAGGGTCATTATTTGCGCCAGGGGGAATGGAGGAATTGAGGGGAATGCGAAGAAATTTGTAAGCGAGAGAGTGCAACATGATATTTTTCATCAAGAAGCGAGGAGGAACAATGAGCTTTCAACTTTTAATTTTTTTAACGGAAGCGAGGAGGGAATACGACCTTTCTCGCCAAAAAAAAGTTTAAATCCTCCATTTGTCCTGGTGTAAATAATGCATGCCCCGTCTCCTAATGTAATTAATAAGCATATCCTTCAAGAAGCAATTGAGGGACCTGCTATAAGGACAGAACAGAAGGTCTAATCAAACAAGTGTAAAATTCGGCAGATTTATAATGGAAATGCATTTGGTTTTATAAATGCTTCATCCTACATCGAAGGCCTTACCTCGCTACGAAAGCGGCCTTTCCTCCCCACAATAACGGCACAATCGGATAATTGAATGTCATATAGGCATGTATTACATCATATTTCACTGAAATACAAACTATATATTTTGCAATCTATACATCAGAACTGTCATTAAAGGAGAACCTGTATCAAGAATAACTTGCATAATATACGCTATAAAAACAATTATTGAACACATATGGAGTGGTTTTATGGGAAAAACGGAATTATAATAACCATAAAACGAATTAAAAGCATTTTGTCTGACCATGCGCTATTTGAAATTCGCGCTACTGTATATGGGATATGTATTTGTGTTATGCGATACGGACGGCACAGTAGCGTCATACATCTTCACGCATGATGCTTTCATAATGTGTATTTCCTATGGCATGTATGACCTAAACGTGCCGGTCGCATCGCATAACACGTTATACACTAGCGCGATGTTTAAATAGCACATGGTCAGACTAGATGGTTTTAATTCATTGTTAGGGTTATATAATTCCGTTTTTCTATGAAACCACTCGATATGTGGTCAATAATTATTTTATAGTATATATTGTTTAAAATTGTTCGTTGTACGGGTTCTCCTCTAAAGTACAGCGCCGCCACGTGAGCGCCACATGCCGCAATTATAGTGTTGCCATTTCAAGCATCAAGTTTGGCGTGCAAGCTGGTTTCTTGGTGGCACTTTACCACTGACCTCTACACATGGATAGCGGGTCAGAGTCGCAGATTGAAACATCAGGAAGTTGGTTTTTGACCTCTACAATATGGCGGGAAACAATGCATACACCTTGTCCAACAATAGAACATATCGTCGCTGGGCGGGAAAAACCTCATATGTGCATTTGACCTTTAAAAGCAAAACCTCACATGTAGTAAAAACGGTTACATGACAAAACCTCATATGTAACATTTTCGAGAGACACCAAAAACGAAATAATTGCGAAATGCCATGCACAAGAAAGTTTTCCTTTCTAAATCTTTTAGGTTCAAGATTACTCAGATTCTGAATAAAGTGCCATATGATTTACATCATATTTGGCAGTATTTCCAAGCTTGAACCGGATGTGACCAACTGACAATGAGGTTTTAGCACTGGGCCACGTTTTACATATGAGGTTTTTGCATTGACCTCTGGAGTTACATATGAGGTTTTTCACGCCCAGCGACGATATGTGTGGAATATGTGAACCACGCAGGTGTATGAATGTTTCCGCCATATTAAGAAGGCCAAAAAGCAACTTCCTGTTGTTTCACTCGGCGACCATTCAAATATGCGGCAGCCCGCTATCCATGTGTAGAGGCAGTGCACTTTACGCATTACTCTCTTAGTCTTCTTTTCCGAGCGATGTTGTGATCAATTGCTTTGTAAAAAAAACATAAATTCTTTGATCAATATGTAATCTAGCATATCTTGTTGCTTTTCGGAAATATTTTCGTTGTGGAGAAAAAAATCGCGAAATTTTCAAAAATCCATATCTCAGCAAACCACATCTCATTCACAATCAACAAACGCGCCCAGCTGTAGCTTGTCATCAGGAACTTTCCAAAAACTTACACTCTGAAGGCCTGTAACCAGTCCCAACGCTCGGATAAAACATTCGTCAGTCACCGTAGTCAATTAAAATGCCTCAAACCTCAAAAGTGGGTGCCACGCAGAGTGGTTCATTGTTGACCATGTGTTTCAAATGGGGCGTTGAAAGGTGCTCAAAAAAACTAGCTAATTTTGTGAGATGACTTATAGGTATTCAAGCGATAGCTAACCCAACTACATCTTATTTCGATTCCGTTTTTAGAATGTTAGAGGGAAGTATGCTGCAAACAAACATATTTGAGTGAATGGACATTGGGATTAGCATTTTATTTTGAATTAAATGATGATTTCTGTAGAATGTGTTTGTTCTCTAGCACCAACTCACACACACAAGTTCAGTGCATAGTAGTCGCGTTCACCATTACGTAAATATGTAACTGAACTGCATATTAGGAGGGGTTTAGGCTAGGGAGAGGGGGAACTTTGACAATAGAATGCAAAGAGTACAGAACCAAACACTGCAATTACCAAAAGCAGAGCAAAAGGAAAAATTAAGGACAAAAGGAACATTTGAGGAAAAAGGTTTAACCTGCCAGGTACCTCCGGGAAGGGAGCTAAACAGTTGCAATCCAAAGTTCCATAAAATGGAGAAGTTGGGGGAATGAGTATTAGGAGACAGAAGCGAACAGATCTATGGTGAGGAAATGATAGAACCCGAAAACAGAATGCAAAAAATCTGATCGGACAGCGACCAATCGTTCGAGATTAAATATATCCCTGGGGGGCCAAATATAGTCTGCTTGAACAAAGTAAACACTCTAAAAAGTGAACTACAGAAAGGAGAACCCAAAACCCTTGCACTACAAAAGAGGGAGATGTGTGTAGGACCAAAGGTGAGGACGGCTTATACCCCCCTGTTAACACCACTGAGATGTATTGACAAGGGTAAAATAGCATGTTGAGGACTAAGCATCAGAACCTCCAAAGAACGAAAGACTGGGAACTGTTTAAGAATAATGATTATCGAAAAGTACTTTCCTACACAGGCCCAGAAAAACCCTTAAAACAATGTGATAAGACAGTGATATGAATGGCATCTTAGTCAGCACTAAACTGATGAGGAGACAGAAAAAAGCATTATGGCTGGAATTACAATGTCCCTCAACATCAAACCAGAATTGGTTGGCAAACTGATATACTGGAACAGATAGGCAAGGACTGATTAAAAAACCTGGGTGGGGGAAAAATTATAAGGAGAACAGAATTTGGATCATAGCAAAACAAAAGATAAGATCAGCAAGTAGCCATGAACTAGGGCCATACAAAAGCTGGTCTGATCCCAAAGCAGTTTGACAAATTCCAAAATATTGGGCCGCATTGCAAGTGCGGGTCGCTGAAAAACAGTCCATGCGAGGTCAAAGATCTGTCGAACTCCGTGCAGAAAAGCAAAGTTAGCCAGAGAATTCAAAACGGTAATTAACCCAGACCATCTTCCAATGCTACACCCAAGAGGTAATATAGTTTAGAGTTTTTAATCATTCAATGGACAAACAAAAGCGATAAGATGACCAGCACGATAAGAAAAGAGGAAGCAGGTTTGCCATAGGAATATCCAAAACAAACCTTTGCTTATGCTTCTGCAACCAGACCAGGCAAAGTCCGTGAGGAAGCGACAATACCTGGCCGACAAACCACGGACAGGCCCCCCCCCCCCTTCTTGAGGGGACTAGGCCTGTTCCGTTATAAAAACTTCACTCACATTTCTAAAAAGATACTGGTGCCTTAACCATCTCAAGCAAAGATCACTGAAAAATCAAAGCAAACTGAAACCCTTAATAAGAAACTTTAATAAATCCTTGGAACAGCACAAATTAGAAAGTTTCCTAGAATTCTTCAAACCCGAAAACTAAACAGAATAATCCTGTCTACTCAGACAAACTTTGGAAAATGAAAAGGCAGAATTATAAAGGAATACAGGATATACTTCCCAAATGAAAAACGCCCAAAACTAAACAGCGATAACAGTAGCCTCTGCTAAGGAAAATGCTTGATAAGTATGAACCAGGGTGGCCGGCCTACTGGATTTGGTGGTTGAACGCAAAAAGTCCGCACCCGAGTGGCGTGGCAAGTAGTAGAAGACCCCAAAACCTACGTACAAACCATTCATGACATTCGACATGTACGCGGGGACTCGAATCGGATCACATCCATGTCATGATGAAAAGTCAGAATAAAAACAAGCTTAAAAAGACAGAATCTGAAGAAGGAAACACTGCAAATTAAGGTAGTATGGTTTTAGATTCACGACAGTTCGCAGCCCCACAAGCAAAGAAAAAGTTCATATCATGAAGAGGCTTTGGTTAACTAAAAAGGACTTTCTTTTGTTGTTAACATAGTAACACAATTTAACCATCCATGATACTTACACCACGCGACGCCACTGAAGTCTCACCTTGTAAGATTCCTCTATGCGATACGCACGCGGCCGCCACGGGAGCCATACGGGGTTGGACGGCAAATGCAGGATCACAAAAAAACATTACGAAGCCCAACGCAGGTAATAAGAATTAAACATTAGATGGCGGACGAAACGCGATACACTTCACTAAATAAACTGCTTACTAAAAACAACCGTGCTTTTCGTGCCTAATTAGATGTATATTTGATGTTGAGATGAAATGAATTTAATTGATTGATTAATATCCACTGAAAAACATTCATTCGCAACGGCAACATCCAAAAATGTAGCTCTGTCAAAAAGCGTAAGAAAAAGGGAAACTGAGCAGCAAAACCAAATTTATAAGTTACTCCAAAGGTTGTCTAGATGAAGAAAAAGTGATGAATGAAAGAAACAATACAAGCTCGAGTAACAACACAAAAACAGTGAGGAAGCCTCTGTCACCAAACATCCGCAAAGAAAGCAAGCAATGATTCTAAGCCGGGGAAAAAGCATTCCTTGATCTGACCCAAAATACCAAACGAGGGTGAGAAAGAATCGCTCTCAAATAAACTGAAAACAACTGCCCAGGCCCACAAGTCCACTCCAACTATTAATCAACATGAAGACCTTGAGACCCCCAAAGCATCCAAATAATCGCCGTAACTAAGACATATTATCGCCGAGAAGCAACATCATCCCAGAAACCAAGGAGAAAGGAGGATAAATGAGCTGAGAAAAAACTGGAGTCGTCGCCCGACGTAAAAAGGGAAAGCTAAAGGAGAACCTTGTATCAGCAAACTTACATAATATCCGATATATAAAAAAACAATTATGAAACACATATGGAGTGATTTTTATGGGGGAAAACGGGAATTATTAAAACCATATAAAAGAATTAAAAGCATTGTCTGACCATGCGCTATTTGCAATTCGCGCCGCTACTGTATATGGGATATGTATTGTGTTGGTGCGAACGGACGGCACAGTAGCGTCCAAATATTCATGCATGATGCTTCATAATGTGTATTTCAGATGGCATGTATGACCTAAACGTGCCGGTGATCGCATAACAAGTGTCTACCACTAGCGCGAGTATGTTTAAATAGCACTGGTCAGACTAGATGGGGGTTTTAATCATTGTTAGGGTTATATAATCCGTTTTTCTTGAAACCACTGATATAGTGGTCAATAATGATGTTATATTATATATTGTTTAAATATTGTTAGTGTAGGGTTTCCTTTAACAATTCAGCGATCCAACAAACGTAATGAGGAATCCCAAAAAAGAATGATCAACACCCAATGTCGATTGATGACACAGCAGATGGAGCAGACAATGAAAGAGGCTTTGAAACTAGGAACTGGAGCTAATTAAAAGTACATCTAGATGGTAAAATTATTCTAAGTATTTTTCCATTAATGTAATTGTCTTATTGTACATATATGGAGCACCACCATTTGTAACGTGTGTTGCCACTGTTGTAAAAGTGTTGTTCCAAATTGATTGATATGACTAATCGGAAACACTCGATGAAAACAATCCTCATAGAGAAAACATGGGAAGTTTCGAGCTTACCGATGAAGTGCGATCGAAAATTAGAATTATAAACGGGGAATGAGAGCGTTAACAACTAGCATAACTGTTATATTTTGAGGTTGTTTTTTAACTCGTCATTTAGTGAAAAATACACTGCAAACATTTTTTCAAACAAAAGACAAACCATAAACTTGTCTGAAAAACTTGTAAGGGGTGTAGATCCTGACGCCCTACGGTAAAAGTGACACCCGCTATTTGCCCCGCAAACGGTTCTTATCGTTTGTACCAAAAATTTTAGGTTACGCTCTTGCTGCCGAAGGTATGGACCTCTTAACATTTAATGTGCCAATATGACCTTGGCCAAATGTCAAAAAGTAGGATACGCATGAAGTTCTTTGAAATTCCAATCAATAGGGAATAGGCTTAATATGCATTTACGCTTGACGGAATTCTAACATGCGGGCCTAATATCCCAATGAGGCTTAAATGGTTTAACGTGAGTAACGTTTATTTTCTCCCTAGTCCAATTGCCAACAACAGGAGAACTGGAGAACAACCCTTAGTTTTTATTGATATAGAAAGTTAACAAAAGTTAAAAAGAAAGGGGGAAAAAACAATTTGGTATTGAATTAATTCAATAGTCACGAAATAGGACTTTTACATCAGATTTTGTTTGCAATTTCGTGACGAGCGAATGTGCCTAAACAGGCAGCAACCAGTCGAACGATTACCAGATATTTGTATAATTTTCGTAACGAGCCGAATGCGCCCAAACAAGCGCACCAGTCGAAAACGATACCATGTGGAACTGCTTAACAGTTCGGGGTTGTGACAATTAGCGACCTGGGTCATAGTGACACCCGGAATCAGCAGACATTTAGGAATTAAACGGCATAAATCTTCAATTTATTCCGGTAAAGTCTGCTGAATTCAGGGTGGGTCACTAGTGACACAGGGTCACTAATTGTCACAACCCAGATTCTGGGTTCGGGGTAAACTGTAGTTCTGAAATCTTAGTACCATTCTCGGTGAAAAGAATCGAATTGCGCCCAAAAAAGAAAGCACCAAATGAAAGACAGTTCCTAAATTTCATTCAGTCGGAAATCTTAATGATTTAGGATTATGAATGAATTGAAAAGAAACAGCATCAAAACAATGAACAATTAAAAAAAAGAAAATATTCTTTAAAAAAAAATAGATTTTCTTTTTTTAACTTTGTTTTATGTAATAGTATATTATTTTAAAACTGGCTTACTAGTGATAGAGGTTGATGAGTAATGATAGATCATTGCTATGATAGACAGACTGCTATGGAAAACAGCACCGCACACCCGGGCGACATACAGGCAGTTGGATATCGCCATCGAAAAACGCAATATCCTAAATTTATAGAAAAAAAATAAACTGACGTCTCTAAGGAAATTTTTGAATTTGACACCTCTAAGGTCAAAATGACATCCAAACAATCATGAATGATTCTCAAAGACAAACAATTCGGAATGAATTCAGTATTCTGCAAACCACACCTTCAACCTTGTCTATTCCGTAAAGGCCCTCAATATCTAGGGATGTGAACAATACGAAAATTCGTTCCAAAAATTCCATCTCGAGGGACTGAATTACCGGTAACAACCACCCGTCCGTAAAAACAAAACCCAAGACTAAGGAAGGATTTATTCAAACGGTAGAGCGCGGGAAAACATCTGAGTCATTACAGGATGATCCCCCAATGGCGAAATAGGAAAGGGTTGGGCGGTTTCTCTTAGGGCTTAGGGTTGGGAGATATATTATCGGTTGTAAGACTTTGGAAGGTATCTCATTCACTCAGGAGCGAAGGCAAATCCGAGTAAGATCCCATCAGGTAAGTATAAATCGTTAGCTAACATTCATGTATTGTTTTTGTTGTAAAAATATAAATTGCCCCTTGTTATTTTTGAGAAAATGTTGGGTTTTACAGCAAAACATTTTTGAAGTTCATACGCAGGAGCCGTACGCACTATATCGCACTATTTCTAATTGTCGGGCCAATTTTATTTGTAGCAACATTAGTTGTGTTAAAGCAATTTTCACAAAATATGCAAAATTGCTTCAAGTTGCTCTCACATAATAGTCTAGGCCATTGGACGAATAGAGAAAATTTTCAACATAAAAAATAACTACCAAAAACAGATAGGGACGTTAATAAGAGGTTAAAAGACACCAGGTATTTTTATAGGCTAACTTTTAAGTTTTCCATAATTAATCAAAAATGTGCATTTCATGAATATCATCGACTCGTACTCATTGATTTAAAACCACAAAAGGTCACCAAGCGGTCAAACAGGGTGTATGCGATGGAAAAATGGCCCCTGTACGGCGTGCGTTTTCTGGTTTTAAACGCCATTTAGTAGTCTGTGACTTCATGTCGCCAGCGACATAAATTATAAAATCGTTGGTTTACCTAAGGACGCTGATTTGGTCTTAATATTTCAGGTGAGGTCTAATTATCTAATAGAATAGCTTACAACATACAAAATATCGAGTTGAAAAATCTTGAGGGCGCACAATTTTTAAAATGTGTTATGTCTCTGTAAAATTATATATGATCCGAATTAAAATTTAATATTGGGGTAAAGTGCAACAAGGATTACGCTTCAGAAAAATCACAAAAAAAGCACTATTTAAAATATATATGTATACACCATAAACTCCAGAATTTTTCCAGAACACCTTAAAGGTGTTGTTTCCGATTGATATGTATTGTGGTCTCTATCTGATATGAGAGCCTGGCACTTGACATACACCCCTCAAGTACCGTGGGAAATAAAATTACGGTTGGTGGTAGAAACAATAATGCATTTGCAAAAGCCCTATTCCAATACTGTGCTAATAAAGTATTAATGGTTAACCACTAAACGGCATTTTTGTTATATCTTGGGAATGGAAATGGTTGATGGGCTCAAATTTCAGGACGACAATGAGAAAAACATACGGCCTTTCATCTGATACAAATCGTACTATTCCGGTAAATCAGGGGGGTCCCAAGACGATCGGAACACGCCTTTAACCCTCAAGAATAAAACAGAAAACACTTTTTACAAGATTGAACATTGAACCTTGGTTCTATACCTGCAAGATGAAATAGGCCTCGTACGGAAAATTATCCAAATGTTGGCCCACATCTGTTAATTTTTTTAAAAAGAAATGTTTGCTTTTAAAAAAATTGAAATGTAAATATAATTACTTTTGCACCACCATTTATTAATGGATTAAGACCCAAGGCAATGTTTAACGTGCATTTCTCTCAATCACAAACACGCGCGAAACACACACGCACGCACAACCACCCAATCGCACACACACACACACACGCAGCTCACCAAACTAGAACATTCAGCATACCTTGGTGATACAATTGACCGGCAATATCATTTACAGACTTTAATAAGTTTTCCAATAATTTCGAATTAGTGGGGGACTAGTATAATATGTGAGGTGCAAATCTGAATAAGAATTGTGAATTTTTGGTACACACGTACTTTAGACATTTGATAATAAAAAAAAATTGATGGAAGCATTCCACACCCATTCATGGGGCCCCAGCTTGGATTTCAAGGTACACAGGGGTATAATTTTAAAATGTCCGATTGTGTTGAAATAAAACACACCATGATGTTTTGTCTGGTACAAGGGCTTCCATCAATTATGGATTATCATACCTAAAGTACTTGTGTGCAAAAAATCAAAATTTTATCCCGAAACGCACAAATAATCAGATCACTGAGTGGATAGTTGTGCTCTGAATGAAGGGAGGTCTTCGCAACCTGACTCATCTGACCACACCTTTTCTGACACCCGTATGAATTCGGAAAACCTTCATGGAATAAGCCACACGTTTATTCCGTTAAGGTTTCCGCATTCATAGGGTGTCAGAAAAAAAAGTGTGTCAGAGGGTCAGATACGGAAACTATCTGAATGAGTCATATATGGACCATGGGGGCTCCCTTGGCCCTTCACAAAACTTGCCAATCATTATTTTGACTTTTGACTGTTTTGCCTGGCTTGGCCGTGATCACTGATATAATGGGAAAACATGCCAACTTAGAAAAAAACAGTCAAAAACAATGGTTAATGATGGTAGCTAATCATTTGAAATACCAAATCGATGGTTTTCTCTTACACGAAATTCCAGAGACTGCTTTCAAAGAGCAAGGGAGCAACAAATAACTCGCACTTGAATTTAAGGGGAGCAATAAAGGAGCCTAAAATACAACGAAAAAAAGTCAAGCAATGAAGAGGATCTAAAGGAAATATAAAAATTAGACATGCCTGTGTCCTTGCAAGAATACTAAATTATCCATGCGAAGCCATTTTAGATCCATAAAAATGTTAAGCAGATCATGCTATGCTAGACAGGACTGCTCATGGAAAACAGCCGCACACCGGGCGACATACAGGCTGTGGATACTCGCATCGAAAAGGCAAGATCCTAAATTTATAGAAAAAAAAATAACTGACAGCGTCTCTAATAGGAATTTTGAACTGACACCTCTAAGGTCACAATGAAATCCAAACGATCACTGAATTATTCAAGACAACAAATTGGAAGAATTCAGTATTCTGCAACCACAACCTTCAACATGTCGCTTATTCCTACAGGGGCCTAAAATTCATAGGGAGGTGACCAAATACGAAATTCTTTCCAAAAATTCCATCTCGAGGGACTGAATACCGGTAAAAACCCACCGTAAAAACAAAACCCAGACTAAAGAAGGATTTATGCACAACGGTAGAGCGCCACGAGAAAAAAGAGGAGGAAGTCAACCCACCTTACGCCTTCCTCTCGCGCACACTCCTCGCATACCCTTAACGTAAACCCCTACTCCATTTATTTTAAGCGCTTTTTTGGCGGATTCGATGTCTTCTCGTTTTTTGTCGTTTGTTTTCATGAAAGGATATCCCAAATGGCGAAATAGGAAAGGGTTGGGCGGTTTCTCTTGAGGGCTTAGGGTTGGGCGATATGTTATCGGTGGAAGACTTTGGAAGGTATCACATTCACTCAAGAGCGAATGCAATCCTAGTAAGATCCCCATCAGGTAAGTATTAAATCGGAGCACAACATATCATGTATGGTTTGTTGTAAAAATAATAATTGCTTGTCTTTTTGAGAAAATGTTGGTGTTACAGCAAATCATTTTTGAAGTTCACTACGCAGGAAGCCGTACCGCACTTATCGACCACCTCTATCTAATTGTCAGGCCATTTTATTTGTAGCAAACCTTAGTGTGTTTAAAGCACATTTTCACAAAATATGAAAATTGCTTCAATTGCTCTAACATAAAAGTATAGGGCATGGACGAATAGAGAAAATTTTAAACATAAAAATAACATACTCAAAAAACAGAATGGGAAGTTAATAAGAGGTTAAAGAACCCAGTAATTTATAGGCTCTAACTTTTAAGTGTCCATAAACTTTATCAACAAAGTGTATATTACATGAATATCATCGACTCGTACTCCTTGATATTTAAAACCACAAGTCACAAAGCAGCAAACAGGGTGTATGCCGTGGAAACAGCATACGGCGTGGGCGGGTTTTATTGTGTTAAACGCTATTCTCGTCTGGTGGCATTCATGTCGCCAGAGACATTAATTAGTAAAATCCGTTCTGTTCCTATAAAGGACGCTGATTGGTCCATGGGGTAGGAGAGAAGGAGAAAGTCTCACCTAATTGCATTACGCAACGCCGATTATCCCAATATATTCACTTGGCAACTCATGGAAAGCATAGACAACAAAGGCCGCTTCTCGGCAGGAGTACTCTTCATGTTCCATGATCATCGACGACAGAAGCTGGGCACGCTCATTGAACAAGATATGACCTGTGCGCAGAAAAGTATATCCCCGATGCGCAGTGTTTGGTTACATGTGGAGACGAAACCAAGAGATTGAGTCGATTACAGCCGAATTCTGAGGATTTCAGTCCAAAAAAAATCGGAGATAGCATGTTCCTCAGATGAGTTACATTGATTTTAGTTTTTGAAAACTTGGATGTTTTTGGAAAAACGCCGTATTTCTTAAAGTATGATATTTGGAGACGAATTCTAACTTGAATTGGGAAGGAAAATGCCGTATCTAAACAGTGACACCAACCTTGAAAGTGCCCGGAGTTGCCCGTTTCTCAATTGGGTCCCGAAGTTGGTCATATTTTACCACAGAATTGTCATGTTAGTTAATCAATAATGGTAAAAAAAAAATGTCATTTTGTTATAAAGTCATCAAAATTTGCAAGAGTAGAGAATTAACTTTGGAAAACAAATTGGATATGGAACACCTGCACAGGTCCAGTTCAATGTCACCTAGAGGTCACAAAAGGTCAATTGAGTCAAATACTTAAAACATTCAGATAATGTTTGCGTAACCTAACACATCATAAACATTCCATTGATCTATTTGTTACATACATTTTCGACTAATCAAAGACGGGTCTTCTTCATTAAAGGGACACTAGATTTTATTGAGGATCCAATTTGTATCATTGCGCTTTGTTTAGAATATACCGAGGACATTTCGTAGGTTTATACAAAGAAAATGAAAACAAAACACTAAGTTTTGAACTCCCTGCTTCCTGGATCGGCCCCCATGACAAGCATACTCGATATCTGCATGCACGACGGCAAATCAAGCAATATTCTTACATGACGATGGCTTTTTTTACGCTTATGCCCTCCAAGGTTTGATTTAATATCTTGGTAAAATGGTTTAAAAAATGGAGGTGCATATTTTGCTGGAAATGTCCCTCTTATCTCTTTAAAGCTTATACATTAACATAACCATGACATTTCGCATTGAAGAGATACAGAGACATAGCTCACTGGGATACATTTCGGTGAATTTGTTGAAAATGCTACAAGGCATATCATATTTTAATCACCAAAAGCCCACAAATTGAACATCGGATTTTTAATATTTTATATACTTCTTGACACTGTCACATTTTAAAGAAAATCAGTGATTTTGGAATGGAAATTTGAAAGCCATAACTTCAATAGAAAAGTAGATAATACAATCCGGTAAAACAGCATCGACGGCATATGCATCAAGTTATCTTTCTTAACCAATTACAAATTTGTTCCATTTTGACTGCAAAATCTTTAATAGTGCTTCAACAAAATTTCCTCACCCACATCATGAGAAACAAAACAATTGAATAGCGGTTAAACTGATATCCAAAATTTTGTAATGGCAAAATGTGTACGAGACCACGAGACTGACAATCGTGGAGTTCACCTTTAAGTAATTCCGCGAGTCTCAAGTGAAGTTTCAATTGTCTTTCGCTGGGCCCCCCCAATCATCGAGGTAGGAATTTTTTTGTAGAGTTTGGGTCCCTGTAATTAGGCTAGATTGTGTTCCCAAAATTGGATCCGAATAAAAAGGGATTTTTTGTTTGTGCAAGTTTACATATTCACTAGGGGCCATCCCCACCCCTCACTTTCGCCCCCTCCTCCTCCGTTCTTTTCCCTCCCACCCCGTCCCCCATACAACTGGGGAACGTATACATACATATTGACATAAGAATACACATTTTATGGAGGAAGTGGTCGAAAGGGCCAGTAAGGCCAGATATAACCACCACCTTAAAATGAAATTGTACTTACATATTAAACACAAGGACAAGAACCTATCACACACAAGCAACACACAAACAGAAGTTCCAAAATCAATGATAGAACGATATAAAAATATTATTTATATTGATTTCGAAAGTGTTATTTGCATTTGAAATTTTTAAATTGATCCCTCCTGGAGTTTCCACAAGATTGGGCCTGCTGTTCTAATTGATTTGTCACTGAATACCGTCTATTTCTTGTTGGATTAAAAATTATTCCTGTTTCTTGTGTGATAGTTTATGGAATATCGGATCTCATGGTGAAAAAATTCTTAAACATGAATTGGCAATAAGTTGCAAAGTATCTGAACATAAATGAACCCACTTCTAGTTTAGTAACACATCTCTAATATTTAAAACATTATATTTTTTATGAAAAAGTGGTGTCAGAATGACTTCGATAATGACTATTTGATATAATTCTTAATGCCCATTTTTGAAGTTTTGTGATTTTTTCAAATTATTTGTCACAAAGCTTCCCCAGGTAAGTATTTTACATAGTTTTATATATGGAAGACCAGGTGTAACAATATAGGTTTATCAATATGCCTCAGGTATTAGAATTTTAAAAGCTTGTTGATCAGCCCAATAATTCCGCGATATTGTTTTCGATATTCCATCAATTGGTGCATCCCGGTTAAATTTTCATCAATACTTCTCCTAAACTTAGTCTTTGTCACCCTTTGTCAGACTGTGTTGTCAAGAATAATATCTATATCGCCTTGTACATTACAACCATCTCCATTTTTGTATTTTGGTAGGTCCTTTAGGGTACCCATAATCATGTAATTAGTTTTCTTAATAGCATTGACGATAGCTTTTTGCTTTAAACCATTTACTTACTTCTGACAATCCTATTTATAATTGATATTTGAGTCTAATGTCATACTTGAATAATATTGTCGTATCATCGGCAAATAAAAATGAAATCCGCAGGTTTGAGGTATTTTTAATATCATTGATTATAAAATAAAGAGTAAGGTACTACTATTGAACTGGAACCCTGTTGGTACTCCACATAATTAGATCCTAAGTTCGATTTCTTATCTTTATAATTGACATACTGTTTTGTTCCTTTCCTTAAAGGGGAACAAAACCTAAATATTCGATCAACACATGTTTATTACATATATGAACCGTTCAAATAGAAGTAATTTCATCAGTCTCTCCCACCTATTCCCTCTAAAATAAAAGGAATTAATTCATGTTCATGGGTGTCATCCATTTTGACTTGGATTACGTAGCCTGTGCCCACCAAAGGGTGCCGCAAAGCAATCATGCAGGGTCCTACTTATGAAGCAATAATAACATCAAAACATTATATTCTTATATTGATGAATGGCGCGGCCTATTCAAAACATTCCACTGCATTCAATTGGCAGGGTGAATCAATTGTTAATAGACAGAATGGCACATTGCAATTTGGTGTGAATGAACCGGATATCTTATCTGATTAAAAGTCAGTCAACTAAAAATCATCACTCTTTCCCGTGAACAGTGTATGGTCAAATGAATGGCAAGAAATACGTTTCAAAACCATTTTTTCTAATACACATGTAATAGAACTACTAACGGGCACTGGTTTCAAAAATTAATCCTACTATTAGCCAATTTAGCTTGAGCAAACACATGTTTCTTTATATAACATCTGATGGCCTTCTAAATTCACATGGAACTGTGACGTTTTGAATAGCCGCAATCACCGTCACAAAGAAATGCTTTAGGATTACATGTACCAAGGTAGGACCACCTGTAAAATGAACTGGTTTTCACAGGCACTCTTTGGTGGGCCCGGGCTACGTTAAAAAAAAAAAAAAAAAAAAAAAAAAACATCAAAAGTCAAAATGGATACACACCATGACACTGATAATACTTTTATTTTTAGAGAGAGGTTTGAAGAGACTGACATTACTTCTATTCGAACGATCATATATGCATATAAACATGCTGATCGAATATTTAGGGTGTTGTTCCCCTTTAGTCGACTCGCAAACCAATCATAACTACTCCCGCCTCTGAATCCATAATGGTTCTAGCTTATGAAGTAAAATATTGTGGTCTATAGTGTCAAAGCTTTGGAATAGGTCCAGGTACCCCCCAATTGTGGTTTCCCTATTTTCCACAGCTTTCTGTATTTTATCAACAAGTTGCATTATCGCCATAGAAGTAGAGCGATTGGCCCTGAACCATTATTGCTTGACCTTAAAATATCATTGGTATCAATAAATTCAATACATCTGTTGAAGACCACAGCCTTGACACACGGAAGTGCTGAAACTGGTCGGTAATTTAAACTATTTACTGTCATCTTTATACATCCGGGATTACCTTGGGATTTTTTTAACATGATTAGGAACCATACCAGTTAACAAGACAAATTGAAATTTTTGTTAAGAGGTGGGCAATTTTCATTTGCTACACTTTTTTAACAATCAACATTTTTAGTTTCAGAACCAGTGGTGGTGCTAGTGCAAGGCAGTAAGGGCATGTTGGACCCCCCTCCAAAAAGTGTGACATTCTTAATCTTGATTCTCAATTCCCTAGCCCGTGATGTGCGATGTTTTGCATGAACTTTATGGAAATCCACTGGCCCCCGTAGTTAAATTTGCCCCTCGATATCCCCACAAAAATCATCCCCTTCTGGTGCTGCGATGTACTTTAAATGATTGAGGTTTGAACTTTTATTGGGTGCTTTGCTTATTGCTCAAGTTAAGTTAATATGCGAACCCATTCTTCCTCCCGACAGTATTCGCTCTGTGAATGTTGCCCCCCCACGCGCCCCCCCCCCCGCCCACCAAGATGTGTTGAAAAACCAAATGGCAAAATCAAATTGATATAGGGCCAGGTCTAGCCCTAGGCATACTGTCAATGAGTATGCTCCATTGATAACTGCATTATTCATCTTATATTTCCTAAAAACATGGAATACTATGAAATAGATTTTGATTAGGCCTACAGTGCAAATAACAACGTACTAACGAGATCAATTTTTAAGGCTGATGCATGTGGGCCAAAAAATCAACATTGCATCTCTGTACATTCACATCTGTGGTAAATATGGCCGACTTCGGGACGTCCCCTTTTTCACAATACTTTGTATAGGGATCATGTTGCTTAAACAGTATTTTCCTCTGAAGTGAAAACTGAATATCGCCAGGGTTCATTTAGTTCACCAAAATGTGGCCAACCTCGGGACAAAATTGAAAAACGCGCAACTTCGGACACTGTGAAGTTTGGTGTCCGATTGTTTAGATACGCATTTTCTTCCCAATTCACTTAATTTTGTCCCAAATTATAATTAAGAAATACGGGGGGCGCTACAACATTCAAGTTTTTAAAAGGCCTGAAAGAACGAAGTTTTAAACTAGAATCATGTAATAATCTTAGGAACATGCTATCTCGCTATCTAATAAATGACCACAAATATCCTAATATCTTGTTTTACCTTGAGATGATTGACTGTGACGTGGTTACATGTCTAAAAATAATAAATACTCGGTATTTAATTGTAAACATTTAATGCAAGTTTCATGCTAATTATACAGAAGCACAATTCTTACAATAATATGTCGCTATATCGGTGGCGTTAACTATGTACAGTCGATTCAATGGTTGATGCCCATTGCTTCCCAAGGGCGGCGGATCGATATCATCTCGTGTTGTTTGTTTCCATACAATAGTTTTACGACCTGTTTTTACGAGGGCGGCGATGATCATCGATCAAAGGGATTGGAAGAGCTTCTCCTTCTCATCCTACCGTCCTCCATGTTTTGGTCTTAATCATTTCAGGTGAAGGAATATCTATAAACTTACACCATAACAAAATATCCGATTTTGAAAAATCTTGAAGGGCGCAAATTTTTCAAATGTGTAGTGTCCCTCTTTAAAAATATATATTATACCATCCGGAATTAAAATTTAAATATTTGGTAAGTGCACAAGATTAAGCTTCAGAAAACAAAAAGCAACTATTTAAATATATGAACACCCATACCTCCGCAGTTTTTCCAGAAACACCCTTAAAGGTGCTTGTTCCGATTTTATGTATGGTGTTCTCTATCTGATTAGAGAGGCCTCATGGCACTTGCACAAACCCCCCATCAAGTACCGTGGGACACGACGGTTTTGATGGTAGAACGCATAATGCATGTTGCCAAGCCCTATCAATACTGTGCTAACATGATGGTTTAACCACTAAAACGCGCTTTTTTTTTTTTTTGTTTTATCTCTTAGTAATGAAATGGATTTGAGGGCTCAAAATTTCCGGGACGACAATGAGAAAAATACGGCCTTTCATCTGATCTCAACAATCGATACTACTTCCGGGTAAATCGGGGGGTCCCAAAGACGGAAAAAAAAAAATAAAAAAAAAAAAAAAAAATCGGACCCGCCACCTTTAACCGCAAGAATAAACGAAACAACATTTTTTCTCAAAGATTGAACATTATCTGACCCCTTGGTTCTATACCTCAAGATGGAAATAGGCCTCGACGAAATTATCCACAATGTTTGGCCCACATCTATTAATTTTTTAAAAAGAAATGTTGCTTTCAACAAAGAAAGTGAAATTAGATTTTTACTTTTTCACCACCATGTTATTTAATGGATTCAGACCCAAATCAAACGTTTTAAAAAACATGCACTGGCTCTCACTCACAAACACACGCGCGAACACCGCACGCCCACACACACACAACACACACACAACGCACACACCACACACCCCACATCACACACACAATATGAACATTTCAGCATACCTTTGTGATACAATGAACCGGCATATTCATTTACGTTACTTTACATACGTTTTCCAATAATTTCGAATTAGTGGGGACTAGTATCATATGTGAGTGTGCAAATCTGAATAACAATTGTGATTTGGTACACAAGTTACTTTATTACATTGATATCAAAACACTTGATGGAAGCACTTTCCACACCCCCTTCAAATGGCCCCAGCTTGATTTCAAGGTTCCAACACAGGGGTATAATTTTTAAAATGTTCCGATTGTGTTGAAAAAAACACCATGATGTTTGTCTGGTTACAAGGATTCAAAAAAGGTATAGTTTATACAACCTGTGAATTATGGGCTAAAAAACTGTAAAAATGGTAAAAAAAAGGCAAATTTTGGTTTGTACAGGGTCAAAAATTAAAAGTCGCTATAATTTTTGTAAAATGTGCTTCATATTGTTGCTTTAGTCCATAGAATGTAATATAGGAATAGTTTTGACTATCTTACGTGTCTGTTATTAACCAAATGGCGAATAAAGTCAAGCTATTGGAGGCTATTGGATTCTATTGAACTTTGACCTTATTTTGGGGATAATGTGAAAAACTAAGCATAACAGATAAATCAAACTATTCCTTATTTCAATCCTTTAAGTTAGGGAAACAATTTGCACCACATATTAACTGAATCAAAGCAACTTTTAACTTTTGACCCATGTACACACCAAAATTGACTTTTTCACCATTTTTACAGTTTTTACTCCGTAACTGCGGAACTATAAGCCATAGATAGTGTAAACTATACCTTTTTGGAATCCTTGTAACCAGACAAACATCATAGTGTGCTTTTTAACACATTCGGAACATTTTAAATTTTTGACCCCTGTATAACCATGAAACCCAAGCTGGGGCCATTAAGGGTGTTGGCAAGTGCTTCCATCAATTTTATGGATTATCAATACCTAAAGTACTTGTGTGCAAAAAAATCAAAATTTTATCCCGAAACGCACAATAATCAGATCACTGAGTGGATAGTTGTGCTCTGAATGAAGGGAGTCTTCGTAACCTGACTCATCTGACACACCTTTTCTGACACACTTATGCATTCGGAAACCCTTCACGGAATAAAGCACACGTTTATTCCGTTAAGGTTTCCGAATTCATAAGTGTGTCAGAAAAAAGTGTGTCAGATGGGTCAGATTACGGAAACTATTCTGAATGAGGTCATATATGGACCATGGGGGCTCCCTTGGCCCTTCACATAAACTTGCCAAATCAGTTATTTTGATCCTTTTGACTGTTTTGCCTGGCTTGGCCGTGATCACTGATATAATGGAAACATGCCAACTTAGAAAAAAACAGTTCATAAACAATGGTTAATGATGGTAGCTAATCATTTGAAATACCAATATCGATGGTTTTCCTCTCTACACGAAATTCCAGAGACTGCCTTTTAAAAAGAGCAAGGGAGCAACACATAACTCTCCTTGAATTTTAAAGGGGAGCAATAAAGGAGCACCTAAAAACAACGAAAAAAATGTCAAGCAATGAAGAGGATCTAAAGAAATATAAACTAGACATGCCTGTGTCCTTGCAAGAATACTAAATTATCCTGCCGAAGCCATTTTAAGATCCATAAAAATGGTCCCATATACATGTAACGGACAGACTATGGATCAGGACCTAAGGGGAGCTTCAAATCATTCTCCTTGGTGATTAAGGAGAGTGATTAAGGAGAGCATCGCTCTGCAGTGCCTTAAAAGGCAGTCCCCGAGTCGAATTCTTATGGCTTTCACAAGGGCATGGTCTTAACGCTTTGACAAGCTTGGCAAAAAAATTCCCAGTAAGTTGTTGTATGGGCTCCTTGAGTTCCTAAGAGGCGTCTACACACAGGTTAGTTTGTAGAAGCTTTGGCATAGATGAGGGTGGGGGTATTTTACTTAACATCCACAAAACAACACTTCTTCCAAGCTCAGTAAGACAGTCATGCTTAGAAGACAAAAGAGCTATGCAGGCTGCATGCAGTGGAACGAATTCACCATCCCATTTCAGATATGCTTCATCAAAACCTCTAGCAAAGAAATTCATCTTTAACTGTTTTGTCAGTCGATCAATACGTTTTAATTTGAAGAGGTTTTTATACGTGTCAAAGTCAATCAAATCAGCAACAACTTTGATGTGTCCCAGAACAGATGGTTTTCTATTCGGAAATGAACAAAAGAGGCAATCAATAATAACTGAACATGACTGCTTAATCTGTTCCATAGATATGTGTTTTTCCAGGTTGGAGCTAAGTACAAGGAGAAAAGTAGCTGATAAAGATATGTATGACATTTTCTGATATTGAGCAATTTCTTGGTCTGGGTTCAAAGAATGCGTTATCATTGCCCTTTTACGTGATACTGATCACGTTTTCTAATCAAAGATCGTACATCCAAAATATTGAAATAAGCCCTGCTATCTATGTCATACACACGCAGAGAAGAAAAAACTCCGCACTTTTTTTCAAATGCGAACACTAACTTTGGAACTCCTGGAACAGATGGCAGTGGATCTAAAATATCACTACATTGAGTGATTGAAGCAGCAGAGGATGTTTGCAATTTGGAGTTCCCATCATTTGAAGATGCAGAGGCAATGAGGGGTTCGTGTATGCAACGTAAATTCTCTTCACCTGAACCAAAAGGAACCTCAGCATTCTTGTCCAAAAGTGGTACAGAATCAAGGGATGAGTTATGTTCCGTAAGAGCAGCAGGTAGAGAGGCTGGTGAAAAACTCTTTTCAGAGGGAGTTGAAAAGGGAGACAAGTTTGCCACGGAATTCACCTGACACGGGCGAGTTAAAGTGGGAGAGGTGGTGTTAGTTTGACAGTTTTCTGTCAAATTAGTGGTGTGAGAACCTGGAATCGCAAAGGATGAATCTGCAGGGGGATACAATGGAACCTTATTTGAGCAAGGGACAGAAGCAGAAGGCAACTGGACTACATGTAAATGATTTCCCATCTTTGTATAAGGAGCAAAAGGAAAATAGTCCGCCACTAAATTCTCTTGATTTGCCCAAGTTATCGAAGGGGGAGCCACGATGTCACGACGAACAGTGGTAATGTTAGTGATTGGATTAAGCAGATTCAAGGAAACTTCAGTTAAATTTGTAGTTTGAGTGGGGAAAGCACTAGTGGAGGTATTAACATCTACATGAGGTGCAGTTTTATAGTCACTACATGTATCCTCAGTTCTTAATTCCATTGCTACTTTGCAACCATTGCCAGTAGATGAGATGCTTGTGCATTGGTACTGAACAAAGTCAGTGAAAGGTTCTCCCATTTCTGTACCAGCTACTGTTGGAAGTCTTTCAAACAGGGATGGTTCATCCTTTGGCTCAACAGACATTGCTTCAAAGTACCTGTCACTGCTGTCAAGACATTGTCTTTCAACTGTCTGGCATTCCTTATGGAAACCCCATTTTGTAAGCAGTATCTCCTGTAGTAAGTCCACTGATAAGATTTTCCATACATCAAACATTTACGGCCACTCCGTTTACCAGATCTCAAAAATATGTATTTGTGTTTATGCCTCTTTATATGCTGCTTTAGTTTGGCAAATGAGTGCTTATAACATCCACAATATCGACATGTAAATGGCTGGAATCCCTTCATACTGGCCATGATCAACACAATGAAGGCAGATTCAAAGTCAAATTATAAGATTGCAGTTCTTGATATCCATGGTTGCTCCTTGAGACAATGCAAGATCTGTAAGAGTGAAGTAAACAAGAATTACAACATTACAAAAACAAAAAACAAGGAGAATACTATAGTATTTGGTAGATTCTGAACACGGTTGTTAATTGTGTTTGTTTTCATTTCAAATAACAAAAATTAGAGTTTTTGTTTTAATTTTTTAAATTTTAACCGATTTTTATTGTTTTTTTTAAATCTGATGTATTCTGCAGCCCTTCTTAATCTTTATATTAATGTGGTGATAATAGGAGATTTGAATACAGTGTTTTTTTCTATCAATAAAACAATCTTAATGGTTATATTTTTGCAATAGCTTGTTTGGTTGCTCAGAAATGTGGATAACGTAATACACTACCTTAAAAAGGTCGCATTTTTAACAGGTTCAACATTTCTTAGTGTTTTCTTCAACTGCCGCATTATGTTTACCTTGAAATAAGATGCACAATGAATATCTTATAAGTTTGTCCAAACTTAGCAACTGCTTTGTGAAGGATAACGTAATAAACAAGGTTTTCACGGACATTATGTTTGTATTTCAAAAATATTTAAAAAAAATGAGAATACAAGGAAAAACATCATTACATAATTTCTACACATGTTTGGCAACAAACGCATATTGATATTCGGAAGAATTCAAGCTGCTAAGTATTTTTATTTTTTTTTTAAATAATGTTGTGTTGTATTTCGGACATCAATTTTCTCCTATATTTCGATGTTTGAAGGCAAACATCTCATAGAAAACGGAAAGCATGGTAAACTATATATGCCCATATGAAGCTCAACGGCTCCTATCAAAATATTACCATTTTGTTCCAATAAAGCATTGTTTAAAAGTGTTATTAACCAAAGACACAAAACATCTGGAAATGCACCGTTTTCAAGAAAATCGACTATAATCAGGCGCGGATCCAGGGAGGGGGAGGGGGGCGCGCGCCCCCGGTAATTCTGCAAATTCTTGCAAAATCAGCCCATTTTGAGCTATTTTGGACCAGTTACAGCCTTTCAGCCCCCCGGTAATTTTGACGATTTTCAAATCCTGGATCCGCCCCTGATAATGTGGTATTATTTTAAAAAGCACTATTGTAATGATGCTGTAGGCCTACTTTCAAGACTGTTAAAAAGGTTAATCGTAATAGTAAGGGTTCAATTGTAAAAAAGAGCATTTCACATCTATCGGCGAAGAACCTTGAAAAGAAAAAAAATATCAAATGTAGGCTTACATGTAATTCTTTATGCCCTGAACAATGTTGTACTATAAATAAGTCGAATTTTTCTTAAATAAGTCCTGAATTTGTTTCTCATCAAATATGTAAAAGAATGTAGTATTTTGCCTGTACCCTAATAAGCCTACATGGATCGAATCCATGTTTTCCCTAGGCCTACTACAGTCTGTGGTATGGACATGCTCACGTTTGATGGAAGTGCCCAATAGACTCAGTTCTCAGTCTGTAAGACTGGGATCACGCCCACAGACTTCTGCATGTGGCGGAATAGATTTTGGAAGACAAGTCCAAATTATCAGGTTTTAAATGACAAGGAAACATCAAAATGTTACCGAATTCTGCACCTTGCCAAATTTGCACCGGCCGGGGAGAGAAATCACTCAAATTTGAAAGGTACCAGTCAGCATTTGAAAGAGAAACAACTCCTCATTACTGTTGAAAGCCTGGGGTTCGTCCGCGAAAATCAGTCCTAAATCTACGTGCATACTATGTCATGCCTGAGTGGATCAACTTATCGAAAGCACTGTGTAAATGGTATGAAAAGGTCTATTATGTAGGACATACGCATGAGTTAGTATACACGTAGGGTTACGCATGAGGTTCGCGAACGGACCCCTGGGTAGTATGTTATAATTCAATTAAAGTGACAGGAGGAGATTTTTTGAGGATACAAATTTCTCTCAATTTTCACTGGATCGGTACTAGACCACCTACCGAGAACATTTCGAAGGTTTATTGAACAAACAAGTACAAAAGAAAACCGCAAACCTTGTTTTGAACTTGCCTGCTATCGCAAACGTCCCCATAGAAAACCATGCTTTGACTTTCTGTCGTGCACGACAGAAGTACTAAATCATTATTTTATTACATAAAGACGTCGTATTCGGCTAATTCACGTCAGGTGTGATCTAATAAATTGGTAAGCATTCCAAATATGCAAAAAACCGGGGTTCGACAAAAATCGGGGGCGCTTCTTTCTGGAAATCTCCTCATGTCTCTTTAAGAATACAACGGTAAAATTTTACTTGCTAAAATTTAGCATTTCCTCACTAATTCCCTTAGCGTTTTACGGAACCGTGATACTAG